>WJFB01000227.1:0-82045 GCA_009870185.1 Pygmarrhopalites habei | reverse complement strand
AAATGCTGTTATTTTTTAATTATTATACCTATTGCACTGTTTCCACACTGTTCTATTTATAGACACAAGAAAAAGGATGCTTGTCATTGTAATAATTACAGACAAGTATATTATGTACACGCAATTAGGTAGGTATGATTGGAATCTATGCTTGTACTATGTATTCATGTAAGAATTAAAAGTGAAAAAATCTTCTTTGGTCATGACATGATATCATCTCCATTCTTCAACATATTTGCCTACCAATGAAATTTAAAGGGTTTTAACCAACTATCATGAGTCATAGCAAGGTTCAATGAAGTTGTATATTTATTTTTTACTGAAATTGATTATTTATTGCCTTTCCTTGGTTTACTCGCAAACTTGTAAGTATGTGTAATTAACTACATGGGGGCAGGGGATTGTGAGCAAAGTAACTGACTTCTTGTATGGTTAGTATGTATGGTTAGGGGGATGAAGAGTGAGAAATCAATATGTAGACATCAGCTTTATTGACTACAACTACGCAGACATATTGAAGGTTTTACAGGTGTAGACAAGTTAAATATTTACTTGTGAATTTGTTTGTTGAGTAAATATTTACCTCAAGATCCTCGATGCAAATCTTACCGAATACAGAGCACATTAAGTACATGGTGTAGTTCCTTCTTTATGTGTGCATAATATTCGATTAAAGTATGGAGTATGGACACACAAGGTATAAATACTTTATTGGCACGTGCACTTTTGCTTAGATATCGTGTACAAAAAAGTCAAATGATGGGTAGGTCGCGTTTTTGCCAAACTTTTTTCTTTCTATCCGGCTAGTGAGTGGGCAATTAAGTAAATGATGATGTTATGTATTTTTAAGTTCATACTATGGAAGAATTTTATTTGGAAGGTTTAGTGGCTCTTCCTGAATTCCATTGTAAATGAGATCTTTTTGATTGTTTGTACGTACGGGGCTACATCATCATTGTCTAATTACTCCTATTTATTGTACAATTTGCAGTGTTTTTCTGCCCCTCGCATGTAGGTTAATGTCAACGTCTATCCTCGTCGTTCATGTCGGGTTGGAAACAAAAATTGAGGATTTGTTCACGTACGTGTATATGAGTATTTAAATCAAACGACAGTCTGTTCCGAATAGAAAATCAAAATTCATATAATATATGAACTATATATTATATACTTGTGTGTAATATCGATGTTGGTTCTTTGCTTTTGTGAAATGATGGAGGCATCATAAAAATACGACCTTGTAGGCTGTGATTTGGATTTTTCTCGTTTTCGTAATGAACCCCTCCCCCATTAACTGTATATTATTAATGTCATCTCGAAATACGATGGAAGAAGGGTTATAAAATTCATCATTGGCATGCCAGCTCACTTCCGGTGCTTTTCGTGAATAGAATTACGTAGAATTTTAAATGTGAACTTTCAGACTGACAGTTGCGTGTGTTATATAATTTAGTTACCTTTTGGTACGTGTGTACATGCTTGATGTGTGTGTGTGTACCTACTGGTTAATTAAATAATGACAGTGACCACTGGATTTTACTGGGACATGAGATGGAATTCATAATGGATTCATGATCTTAAATTCGTTTTTGTTTCAAAATGTTACGACCATTTCTAATTTGACATTCATTATCTCACTGAACAAAATGTTAATGGGATGAGTCTATTTAATAAATCTAATTTGGTTAGTTTATCTGATTTGAATTTTTTTCTCCACTGTAGGGAAGTCACGAATCCGGATTATCTGGTCTATACTGTAGGTTGTAAGATTTCTAATATGAATCCGTTTGACACGTCCGTCCGAAAATATGTGAAACGGAGTAGAGCACAGGTTTGTAAGACATTTTTTCTACTAATTACTCTACTAGTCAGTTTGTCCACATGTTTATATAATTTAATTTTTTTATTTATAGGTGTGTCCATCACCAGTTGTGCTCTCAAAAAACAAGGTACTCATATATTGAATTATTGATGATTAATGCTATATAATGTCAATAGTAAAGTATGAAATGATCTTATCTTCGTAAATTCAAATATTCTTCTTATTTTATTCTAGATGCTTAGAATGAATGAAAGGTTGGTAGCATCCCATCCAAAATACAGAAACCTCAAATGTTGCTATCGTGGAGTTGAGCGTGTAAATCAGAATCCTGACAACTACAATAAGGGTGCAGATTTGGGCATTAGGTGGATAGAAATATTTTTGTTTCCATCTTCATTTATATTGAGTGTCTTTCAAAAATTATAATTGAGGAAAAATGAATTTAATTGACTAACTAAAGGACGACGGGCAGCTGTAAACCAATCCCTGCAGATCCAATGGAAGCAACGACCATTATCTCACAATTTGTTCAGATCGAATGTCGACCAAAAGGAGATGGAAAGACCATATATGATTTGTATGCTACAGGTAAGCTATTTAGTCGTTTTGATTTTTTTCAAGGTAGTAATGCAGTACCTTTTAATTATAATTGACAAACTTTTTCAGTCTTTCCCCCCGACAAACATTCAAATTCGACGAAAGAGAAAGTAGAACATTGGAAAATGTCGACTGAAAATGAAGCAGTGCCACAATCTTTGTTACCACCAAGTGTTCTCATTTTGGGCATTGACTCAATCTCAAGGTGATGAAGTATTCTTGGTCATTATTAACTCTCGTTACTAATCATAGTTTGTTTAATGAAGAAATTATCACCAATTAATATACTGTCTGTTTTTCCAAAACTACCACTCTACTACAAAAGACTGCACATGATGAGATCGTAAGTCTTCACTTAGAGAACTCATATATCAATCAGTTTATTCAAATAGTTGATGCGGTAAACTATGCAAACGTAAACCTAAGGAAGACATTTTTTTCTGTTACAGCTTGACTGAAACGAAACAATTTCTCAATGAAAATGATTTCATTGAGATGAAAGGATATACGAAGATTGGTGAAAATACTTTTCCCAACATGGTATATTTTTATATATTAATGGAGAATTGATAACAATGACAAACTAATTATGACATTCACTGGCTCACGTTTTGTTTTTTAGATGGGTATACTCGGTGGGATGGAACTGAATAAGTATCCTTGTTGGGGAGGTTCAGAAAAAAAGATTGACGATTGTCCCTTCATCTGGAAAAATTTTAGCCGGAATAATTATGTAACAGCCCATCTGGAAGGTTAGGATGGAATCTCTATTTATTTTTTTATACCGCTATCTCTGAAATATGTCTAATACAATGTTTCTTTCTGGATCTAGATGCACCCAATTTAGCAATATTCAATTACTTAAAGACAGGTGAGATAAGGATACTGTCTATTATTTTTTAAGATTGTAGAATCAATATTTTGGGAATCATGTCACTCTAACAAACTTTTAATTGTGGACATAGGATTTGTAGAGAGTCCAGTAGACTACTACTTGCGGCCGATGGCTGTTGCGTAAGATGAATAACTTTTTTTAAAATTACTAATCATACGTAATTTTGAGAGAGGTCCTCTTTCAAAGAGACGACATTTATTTATGTAGGGGCAAAATGAGTTGCAAATTAATTTGAAGCAATATGACTTGTATAGTCGATTTATGATAATATGATTTTAGGTATTCAAAAAAACTTGGAAACTACAAACGTAAGCAGTATTTTTATATTAACAGTACGAATGTTGAATGGTAAATTATGGCAAGATTCAGTTTCCTCAACTTGATGGTTTACTGTTTATAATCTTTTCGTGGTTTTATGCAAAATAAATTACTGATAATTTATCAGTGATAAAGTTTAATTGTTTCTAAAAATTATATTTCTATTCATTTCAATTTAGCCTGCGTTGGTGGGATGTCCCAGACTGAATTCATGTTAAAATATTTACGCGACATCGCAGCTGAGATGAATGGAGTCGTTCCATACTTCCTCTTGTCATGGTTCACAGCTATTGCCCATGATGATTTTAATGGATTAAAAGTATGTAAAAATACAATTCAGTTACTTTTTTATTTGACATTTTCATTCGAAAATAGTTATCATTCAACAAATTCAAATGTAGGAATCATCTCAATATTAACATCTGGTGTGCATAGTACTGAAGATTTTTTTTATCAGTCACAATTATTTCCGTCTTTTTTTAATGTTGTCATTTTGTATAGACGTTTGTAGTTTGTACAAATGCACGTTTATTTTAACTGAAATATAGTCATTATAGTAGGAAAATTAATTTTTTGGGATAATTTTTTTTCATTTAGTGTGCAGATACACAATTTCGAGATACTTTGTCAGAGATTGTCCAAATTGATGGAAACAACACTGTCATATTTTTCATTTCGGACCATGGTTATAGATTCGGTACGAGAAAAGTTTGTTAAAATAAATATTTTTTAGTTTGACTAGGGTCTAATATTATTATCTAATTGATTTGTAGGTAACTTCAGAGAGACTTTCCTGGGCTATTATGAAGAATCTTTGCCATTTTTCTTCGTCCGACTACCACCATCATTAAAATCAACTCATCCAAATTGGTACAACAATTTACGACAGAATAGTCAAAGGTTGACTAGTCCATTGGATCTTCATGCCTCACTTGAAGATATCTTGAGTCTATCAAATTCTCAAAACAAGAATAATACTAACAACAACAAGTTTGAGTTCACTCATTCCAATTGGAATCCTCATCGAACTTATCGGCCAGTTTATTCATTCTTCGAGGAAACACCGTTGAATCGTACATGTGAAACTTCCGGGATTTCTCATATGTACTGTCGATGTGGGGTCACTCCTGATTTGGGGAAGAAGTCTAAATTATCCTCAAAGTTTGGTGACATGGTTGTTCAACATATAAATTCATTGTTGACCGACCAAATCAAGTCAAATCACTGTGTTAAGCTGAAATTGAAGAGTATACTGTATGGACGAGAAATTAATGAGGGCGAACTGTGGAATAACTTTGGTAAACTACTTAAATATAAAGGTAAGCCTTGTCATATTGTATATTAAATGACTATGTTCTAGTAAATTAAATTTATAAGACAATTCCAAATTGAAATAGTCTTCAAAATGAAACTGTATATATATATATTCTTTAATTCTTTTATCAGATTATCTCGTCGCATTAGAAGCTTTTCCTTCCAAGGCTCATTTTGAAGCGACAGTGAGAGCCTTCAGTAATGAAACTATTAGCATCGTGGGAGATATTTCTAGGATTAATTCATATAAAGGACAGGCAGACTGTGAAGAAGACTACCGGTTAAAAAATTATTGTATGTGTAAAGAAGCTTTAGATCGTATGGAAAAAGAAGAGTTGCAAAAGAAAACTAAAGAAGCCAAGAAAAAGTTGGAGGCCAAGAAGAAAAGGAAAAGAGCCACAACCAAGGCTGCCAAACAAATTCAGCCACAAACTACTTCTACTATTATTACTACAACCACTCCTGGTTCTAGTACTAGTACAACCCCTGGTAACTCAATTTAGTGTCTTCGTCGGTCCCCACTTGAGTTTATTAATTAAATCCGATGGATATGTTACCTCTCCATTTATTACTATGTTGTTAAACCAAGTACTTAATATGTAGACTATTTGTTTGTCCTACGTATTTTTCTACAGCATTGTTAATTTGTAGAGACTACAAATTGTAGTTTTTTATGATTTCTGCTCAATACATGTACTTATAAGCTGTAAGTTGCAATATAGAATTTCAGTTTAATTTTTGTAGAACTGAATATACTTTAATAGGTATTGAAAAGTACACATTTTAGCAAATTTACTGTGTACACATTTTGCAAGTACAGGTTAAAAGACTGCTACTTATTATTTTTCCAATTCTTGATAACGACCAATTACTTAAGCACTACTTAAGTATTTACCATTACTTTTGCATTCTTCCTGAATTTTGTTATATTATTTTGTCCATGTTCCTGGTGAGTATAATGTTACCCACGAGTTTGTACAGTCTTTAGTACGGTATAGGTTACACACCTATATACATAATAATCATTGTAAACTATTTATGATGATACGAGTACAAATATATAAATATTATATATCTTTAATCTTTATATATCAATGTCCAATATTTAGCTATTATTAACTTAACGAGATCTGTCGTCGTCGCAATGGGATGTAAAGTTCTTCATTTCCTTCCCAAATGATCAAATAATGCTTTTACTAGCACATATTTTGTATGTTAGACTTTAGTGTATAAAAAGAAATGTTTCGAATGAGCTCAACAATCCTGAGATAATTCTAGTGCATTTTAAAAGGACATTTTTCAACAATTTGTAAAAAAGGAACCAGGGACAAGTGCCAAAACCGTATTGGTATTTTGTCACGTCGTTTGAGTAATATTGTTATATACAAGATGTATCTTTATTATAATGTTCCTACATAAATTTAAAACTGACGAGTCTAAAGCGTAGAGAGTGTATTTTTACTATGAAACATTCTGAGAATAAGAAGAAAAAATGTATGAAATCCATGCATATTGTACCTGGTTTCAAATTTTCCATGAAAGAAGAAATGTATTAAAGTGATATATCCTACAAATTGTAGGCTACAAGTCATGTTGTTCGTTAAAATAATTATGTTCATTTTATTTCAGCTTTTAGAGCGTCATTTTTGCCACAAAAATATGAATAAGGTCACCATTGATATTTTATTTTCAATAAAATCTCATAATTTTGGAGATCTTGACATGACAGGTGGGAATGGCAGAATTTTGTTTGGGGTAACGCGAGTCTTCATACTAAGACATGAATTCCTACCTCCGAAATGATGACATTTATTGGATTTTTTCTGTATTTTAAACTGGATTATATTTTTTCCTGTTTAGTCAAAATACATTTAAATGAGTATTTGTGGACCATTCATATGCACAGCTGATAAAACAGATTCAACACTAAAATACACCTGATGACACACAACAGCTGTCACGAAATAGACTGTTCACCAGCATTGTAGCAAGAATGTGTGTTTGGAGATTACCAATTAAATACAACATAAAATGGGGCACATTTAAGTGGATATTAAAGATAGATTGTTTTATTTTGCTTTCGAGTTTTTCCCAGTCTGTAGATTCCTCAGGTAAAACCATGATTCTTCAATAGTCTTCAGTAGACAAGCGTGTTTGTGTCTGTGTCTGATTTATAAGTCTTGAGCCAACCAGTACATTTATATTAAAAAGTATAATAAAACTACTTAAAGTAAGATACACTTCAATACATGTAGACTTTTATCTACTTTACTTACTCTGTTTCCTTCGCCCAGTCTACTCTGTGGACAACATTGATAAAAATCGTGTATGTACTTAAAATGTGCATTTCACTAATATGAGAATGACATTTGACTCATCGGTATATATATCTTAGGAGGAGAAAAATTCCACATTTTTTGTCATCCACTCTGATTTGTCCTCAGTCTCTGTCTCTGTCTGCAGATTGAACTCTCAGCTGATAATACAATATTGGTATGATTTTATTATGCTCTTGGACCAGTCATCCGTTGAATCCATCAATTTTGAGGATGTTGTGAGTTGTGTCCTTACAAGTGGAAATAAATAAAGTGAAGGGAACTTGTGTGTGGGTGTGTGCCATGTAAATTAGGACCCTCGTCATGGATATTCTTCATGAGATTCGTGAGTAAGTGACTACAGTACATAATATGTCCAATATTATTATGTGTGTAAATACAGCGTAGTTGAACGAAATAATTAAATTCATCTTGACTACTTTATTTAGTCTTTTATCTGAATGTTGTTGCTGGAGGAAACCTTCCCGTTATGGCTATTCCGTCATCCGGGCTCGACGTTCCGAAAACTACACGGAAACCAGTCAAATCTCTCTCCAATCCCACTTGTCGTCAGTTAAGCCGATATCCGAAAATGATTTGGAGAATATATACGACAGTCAAGATGAAATTATAGTCGTGTTCAAGAATCTCCAAACAGTGAGTTGAACATAAGAATTAATTTTGTCAAATAAAATAGAATAAATGAAATGATTATTATTTTTTTAAAAACAATTAGAGTAGGATTTTACTGGAACTGCCTACACTGGCTAGACGATTGAATAATCAACTGGCAGATTTTGTACTCAGTGACGACCAAGACCAAATTTATGTGGGGAATGAGAGGGAAGACATTTTGAAACAGAATTTACTCTATTTGGCATCTTGGACTGAAAATGTAGAACAACTAACTAATGAATTGTGGCAGAGAAGAGTTTTAAAAAATGTTGATGTTGTGGCTATTGTGAGTTTTCAGAAACATTCCATTTTACATAATATGCAATAATATTGCACAATATTATTGTACAGTTCTTTTTTAAAAAAAACTATTCGGAAATTTCAGAATGCCCTTCGATCGTCTTTACTCAAAGCATTAGAAATTTTTAAACTAGTCTTAAATCAAAGGGACTCGTTAGGTTTCCTAATTGGTGCACTAAAGGTTACCGGAAGTTGTGAGTTTAATTTAATTTAGTACAAATTTAAAGTGGTCAATTTATTTATTGCATTGTGACGCTACTTTCTCTTACTTTCACTTTCTCTAGATTTTGTGGCTGACATTTTTGTTGGGAACTTTCCTGATGTTGGCAAGTCTTTTCTACATTCAATGAATACATTTGACATAGTTTTATTTATTCAAAATTGTATAAACTCGGATATTTTGTTTTAATCAGATACTGAACTAATTTGCAAGATATCACTCACTCCCGAGTTTTCTCCAGAGTAAGCAACTAACTTTCACGCATGAAGATTTTCACTGTCAATTTGACAGTGTCAAATTAAATTTTGTCACTAATGTCAAAAATGACAGGTTCATCTTGAGAGGCACGATGCAAAAGTACAGAGTTCTGAGGAAAATCAGTAGAGAAAGACAAGAAATACTTACAAGTGTCACTTGTAGCTTCATTGAATTCAAAGGTCTGATCTTTGACACTATCCTAATTTGCTTGTTACAATTGCTAAGAGTTTCTAACTTTTCATTTGATTTGAATTCAAAGGGAAAACTCTTCTCAAGTCTCTTGAAGTAAGTCACTTGAAGTTTTTTCTCCTTTCAATTAATTTATAATTTGTTTCTAACATTCCTTTCATAATGAATTTTTCACCTTAATGAATTTGATTTCCAGCATTGCAAAAATCTCCACTCTATCAAGTTGACTGATGTCAAATTGAAGAAAGGTAAATGTAAAATGTTTTATGAATATCAGTTTTTAAAAAGATGATCCAATGGGTCCAATGAATATTTCTTTACAAGATTTCCCCAGAAAAATTTCACTGCCGTCACTCAAACGTTTCGTATTCCACATAAATAAAAGTTTCCCCACAAAGAAAGGTAAGACAGTTTGAAAGATAATGCCAATGCATCAGGATATTTAATAGTGTTTTTTTTATCTCTCTCAGATTTTTTCGACAATCTTGAACCTGCAAAAATTCTCAACCTGTTATTCTTCATCCAGGATGAGAATAATAATAATTCTCACTACCTCAGCAGTCTATTTTTTGGACCAACTGATCAGGTGACCAGGACATGGCATATCCAAGACCTCTGGAATATGAATATAGACATTGTTCTGAAAATGGGAGGGAGGACAGTCTTATTGATTGAGTAAAATTTTTAAAGACATTTCCCTACTATTGATATAAATGGGTGTAGCACTCTAACCAGTGTTTTTTTCGTTTATTTTTTTGCAGTCATGTAAAATCAAGACTGTTCTCTCGTGTGGAAAATTATTACAAAATCCCAGAAAATGTGATACAACCGAGTGACTCTAGAAATTTAAGTTTGGGGTGGATTAACCATATTGCCAAAAGTTCAGTGCCACTCAACCTGACAAAACTTTCATTGTATTCAATTCAGTCGATAAACTCGACGAAAAACGAGAATGAAATAAATTATATTCTGAAATATTCTAGTCACCTCAGAGAATTTAGACTGTGGAACACGATCGCTGCTCAACCTTGGACTATTTTGAAATTTTCATGTCTCCCTTCAAGACTCAAAATATTGGCAGCTAGTTTTATTGAAATAGAAATGGATGATGACGAGTCATCATCCTCACCGTCCAGACTGGATCATCTTTCCCTATTTTTCTACAAAATTGTAAGGGAGACGGATGAGGAGAATCGGACAAAATTTTTGAACATCCTGGCTCGCAACTGTAAAACTGTTAGTCTCATCAGTTTTCCACCACACAACAAAGTGAGACGTTGATATAAAATCACTAATTAGTGAATAATTACAGTTTCAACTAAATAATTTATTACTATTCAAGGAATTCAGTCAAGATGACCTGTTTTCCCTGATGCAAGGGGTACGGATTAATCAAATCCTTCTCTCTGGTTGTGAACATTCTCTCAATTTTGAAGATCATTGGCTCTTTTTTCGTCGTGATGTCCTCGAAAGTATTAAAAAATCAAATTCTTTCATTTTGAACAAAAATGGAGAGAGACCAGGATGGACAGGGAGACCTGTGGAGAAACAGGAAGTCATTCAACATCTTTACGCACGGATTGGATTCGATATTTTGTACTCGTACGACACTTTTGTCCAGCATGAAATTTTGAAAAATCTTTGGAAATTTTTCAAATGACCCTTTGTCATATTTGCCCCTTTTGAAAAGGGCCTTTTCATTGTCTATATAAGAGTAAAAAAAGTTTTCCTTCTTTCTCTCTCTCTCGAATCTTTAAATGCTACTTAACGTTCATGTGATATTAATTTTAAGGAATGTCATATTTTTTTTAGTTTTTCCAGTTCATGTGTGTTTTCTTGTAGTAATACCCATATGACTGAACAAAATGGTGAATTAAGATTAAAAAGACTGAATAAGTCACCTGAAATCTTGTATTGTATCAGACAAGGTTATTTATGTGGGTTCACTTAATATTTTTATTCTCTTATAGAATTGTCGCTTTTTAAGGTAATCGTATTTGGATTTTTTTTTATTAATTATTACTTTTTTTGAAAATTTTAAATTATCATCTTATTTGTAGCGACATGTTCAATGTGTTTGTGTGTGTATTGTTTAGTTGCATACGGCAAAAAGTTTTTTTGTCCAATTAAAATTAATTGCAAAGTACAATTATTACGTTGTATTGTATTGTAGGTAAGGTTTCGCTATGGTTAATAATATTACAGCAGTTTGCCGTCATAGCTTGATTACACTGTGTGTGAGAGTGTGTTGTGTGTGTGTGTGGTGTATAATATAATAATATATTGTATGTAGTTTAGGTGTGTTCTCATGATAATTAAAACTGATTGGGAGATTGGGAGTAATTTAATTACAAGTTAAAGTACAGGTAAGAGCTATATATATATATATATATATATAATATGTAGGAATATGTGTAGTAGTAGTAAGATACAATATCATATTTTGTATGTAGTTTTTTATAGCTATAATTATAGTGATTGATATATACATTATATTAATATATGTCATATCATAGGAAGAGCAAATTGTGATACAAAAGCATGATCTTTAGCACGTATCTTCAGCACCTTTGGTCGCCATCAAAAAAACCTCTTTGAGACAGGGAAACTTCCTCACAAACACACAACAAAAACTTTCACCACTTTCACCACTCATCTCAAACTTTACAAAAATTAACTAAAATTTGTAACTCAATTTCAAACAGAATTTCTTGTGTGTGTGTGTGTGTGTGTGTAAACAAGGAGTTTGTAATCTTGACAAGAAAATTGAATCTTATTTGCTAAAGAAATGGTAGAGGAAGAGAGAAGAGAAAAAAAATGGAAAGGGGGTGAGGGGAGAGGTCACGTCCCTGTCGAGAACAAGTTTTTAGATAGGAAAAAGATATCTTGATGCCCGAGTCTCATGTTTTGTATGGCATTCTGCACAATTTTTTTTTGTTTGTTTCTACTTCAGTTGTCACAAATCCGCTGCGAAAAATCGAAGAAATCACAGATGATATCAAGACTTGTTGTCCATGCCGCCGTTTAGGGGAGCTCCCACTGAAAACAACAGACAACCGTCAACCTTTTTTGAGATTTATTTCTACAGCTGTCCAATGAGCAAGGGCAAGGAGAGAGACTGCACACATCAAAGTGTCTAAAATATCTTTTATAATATGTAACTAGATAATAAGGGGGAAGGGTTATATTTAACTTTTGCTCTCTCATACATACACATTACACAAGGTAGGTTACAACAGGATTCCTTCTCAGTCAAATAACACTCACAGGACACACACACACACACACAACTACAGATTCATCCTCTCAATTTCCACTGGGACCCCTTCAACATCAAACAAATAGACCCATCCCATTAATTTGATTAATTAAAATTATAAGCACAACAAAATCATTGCAGAGTCCGAATGGAAATTGGTAAAAAGTCGTGTCAGTGTATGTGTGTGTGTGTTGTTGTTTATTTTTGTAAATACAAATTTAATATTGAATGTGACACATGTAAGTAATATTATGAGGGAGAAAGTATAACATTCACCAATGACCTACACCCTTTAGACCACAGTTCCGATATATTTTAGTACACAATAAACAAACATTCCGTTCTCTAAAGAGTGCAGAGTCTTGATACACAAGAATTATTTTATCATTATTACCAAGCTACACAATCAAATACCAAAAATGAACAAACCATGAACTGTCCATCATACACTATCAAAACTTTCTCAGTTCAGTCCACACTACTTCACACACTAAAGGAATTGGAAATTGTCATTCACACACACACACTAAAGTAGAACAGAACAGAGGGAGTCAAATGGTACTTACTTAAAATTAGTTTAACATGTCAACGTGCTAAACAATCATTTTCCACATAGTATTTCATTATTTAAAATCAGATTCTTTTTAGTCAAGAGCGAAACTTGCATGAATATAAATATGAATTAACAAACTCTACAAACAACAGTCACTCTAAATATCCTCACCAACCATCATTCAAAAAGGCATAGAAGAGGAGGGTCAAAAAAGAACTCTGGATCATTCTGTACTGTTTAGTATGTAAAATTATCGAAATTTGGAATCTGTGGGTAGAGAAAACCCGTGTAAATTAAATTAGTATCTGCTGTCCTGGAACCTCTCGTTATCAAAACCTGTCATCAAAAATGATGAAGAGGACACGACATGTGTATGGGTTTCTATCCGAGGATGATCTCTTTGACAACTTTTTTCAAAAAATGATATTCTCATTCGAGACTAGGCTAGAATTGGCTACCCCACCCATCAAAGAAAAAAGAGATTTAAAAAAACGGAAGGAAGAGAGCAATACCAAAGTACCAATAGAAAATTACAGGGAGAGGGATTTAATTTACATGAGGCTAAACTATAAGGACATAAAATTTTTTTATGATGCTACACCATACCTATAGTCTAAAATGGTATGTCACGCTCAATTGTATCATATAGTGAGTGCTTGTAAGTGTGTGTGTGCAGGGGGAACACAAATGATGTTACATCGAGAGATGCTGGTGAATTTAAAAAGAGAAAGAGAGAGCTAGAGAAAAGAATGGGGGGAGCAAGACAAAATGTGTGTAGAAGGGACTACAACTAGTTTTTTTATACAAAAATACTAATAAATAGTTAAGTTTAACAAGAAATGGAGAAGCACACTGGGGGGAGGAGAAACAATTAAAGACAGACAGACAGCGTGGGGTTACAGTATAGCTACAGTAAATATAGACACTAGACTCAGACTGACAATGACAATTTGTGACGACATCGACACCGTAAGGAAAGGAAAATACCTTCGCCCGCAAAGAAAGAAAATGGAAAAGAACTATTTGGATCTTTTAGACAAAGTGTTTGTCTAGGCGTTGTTCTGGCCTGCCGACGTGGCCGCTCTATTCCAAGCTTTCTTCATTGCTAGTATAGACATCATGAATTATCACATTTTTATAAATTTTCTTGTTTCCAGCAAAATTTCACACACGCACACACACACAAAACCCATCCTAACAATGTTGTATCTTTGATTATTTAAATTATATATATACACTTTTCTCCTCCCTGAATTCGTCTTTCATTTTTTTCAACTGAACAATCTATTTTTAAATAAAGTGACACAGTCATACTTTTCCTCTCCTCCCGACTTTCTCCGTATCTGTTTCTTTGCTTTCTCTCGACTCTCTGACTCTAACTTTCTATGAAGATAGCGAGTAATGGTATTAGTCAAAGCGTATGTTAATCACGCACAAAAAGAAAGGAAAAAAATTGTTGTACTAACAAGTTAATCTTAGAGAGATTGATTATTCAAAATGTAAGTAGTGATAGAGATTAAAGCACATTATTAGTCATTCTTCATTGAATTATTCTGACAGAAAAAGAAAATCATACAGAAAAAAATATTCTAGTCAACTGGCTGAATGTGTGAGAGAATAAGAAAGAACAAAAATCATTCCCACTTTTCTAACTGCATTTAAAAAGTACTGCAAACTTTTTTTTTGTTTTGAGAAATATGAATTAATTTTTAAATTGAAAAAAAAATTGTGCTTTGAGTTGTAGAGAGAAAAATATATTAGTCAAGTATAAGCAGCAGCTAGCAAGACGAAAGTTTTGAGGGTTGAAGAGTCAAGATGTAAAGAATAATTTATCAAAGAAATTCAAAAATATATGTGTATTTATAGAAGATAATATATTGTCTTTTTTTTAATTGTTACCCATTTTAGGCGTTGAAAGAATATCTTTTGCTTGATTGCCCTGTTTGAGAGCATTCATTCTACGGGGAAGTGAAGGAGCACCACCAGGCCCAGCACTCCCTGGACATTCAAAGAGAGAAAAGAGAAAGTAATTAAAGTCAAATTGTGATTTTCGAGGGGAAATTAATGTGTGTGTAGAAGAAAGTCGACTGATTACCAGGCGGTGCGTTTGGAGCACCGGGACCAGATCTGAAAAAAATTGGAAATTAATTGCTCAGTTTTTTTTCACTTCTACCCACGATAGTTAATGATGAAAAGTGTCACTTCAAAAATGTTTGAAAAATCGATCAAATTACCTGGGACCCGGGGGTGGTCGCAAAGTTTCTACTGGAATTACCCGTCGTCGTTTCTTTGGAAGTTTCGCTCTTGCCTACATAACAAAAGAGACACACACATCATGATGATGACTCTTATTGGGTTATGATTTGTTGTCGGATCAAGTTTGAGACTACATATAATACATAATTTGATTGTGGAGTTGAAACTCTTGACTTTTACCTGTGTATGCGAATAGTACATGGCAAAGTTGGATACAATGACGGGGACGGGGAGGGCAATGGTAAGTACACCGGCAAGCGCACAAAGGGCACCCACGAACATGCCAATGTATGTTTTTGGAGTCATGTCACCTGGAATCATTCATTACAAAAGTTTTATCACAAAAAGGAGTCATCAACTTTAATATCATTTGTCATGTTCCAATCTTGGAGGGAGGGATGGAAAGGAAAATCCAAATTGGATTGAAGACTTTGGTGAAGACCCATAAGATTACACAGAGACAACCTGAACATGATTAAATTTATTCTGTCCTAATTGGGGAGGGAGGATTAGGAAGGAAGGAAGGAGGAACAACTTGTTGCCACTTGTACCCCCTGTCAACTTTTAGAGAGTGTGGACTTTTGGTCGTGACAATTTATTGGACACTCCATTGTGAAGAAAAACATTTATTAGAGGAGGAGAGGAGAGAAGGAGGACATTTGGGAGAGAATTGATGGAGGGGAACCTCTTGTCCACAGTTCTCTACTTGTGATCTGAATTCAAAAAAGTATTCACCGTAGCCGACAGTGGTCATGGTGACCAGAGCCCACCACAGACCCAGTGGAATGCTGTTGAAGTCATTGTGCGGGTTTGCTTGGATACGTTCCGCGTAGTAGACGAGACTCGCAAAAACGACGATGCCCAGCACCAGGAAAAATACCAGTAGGGTTAACTCTTTCGCCGACGCACGGAAAGTCTGATCCATTACAAATAATTAAAATCCTCCATTAGAATCCCCTCATCTCCAAATTACAAATCAAATAAAGTACAATGTGTGCTCAATTTCCGCCTTCTTACCTGCATGAGTATCTTAAGACCAGAGGAGTGACGAGTTAGTTTGAACAGACGCATAATACGAATAATGGAGAAAAACTCTAAAATGTCAGCCTGTAAAAGAGAGAAAGCGAGAATTATTCTCCATTTTCATACACATATTAGATATATTGTATACTAATAGTAATTGTAACAAGTTTATATATTACATTCTCTAAGTGGGCCGCAAATTTTTGAAGAATGAGGTCAATGTAGAAGGATAAGGTGGCCACATAGTCAATGATATTGACGGAGGCCCGAATAAAATCACACTAGTTTGGGAGGACACAAAAAAATATTTTTAGATTATTAAATTATGATGCAATTTAAATAAAACTCTTTCTCCATGTTAAATATCTTACCTTGTTTGGGGACGAGATAAAGCGAATAAGAATTTCAAAGGTAAACCAAGCGTTACACACGCATTCGATGTAAAAGAAGGCTTCGTGTGCATTTGTCCCAGTCTTGTCCAGCGTCCATGCTGTCAAGTTTTTATTTGTGTTAACCGTTATATTCTTGAGAAAAAAAAACAACAAATCATTGTTATTCCGAGTAAAATGTGATGTTAACGTACAATAAATAAAGTAAAATATCTTTCAGTTACCTTTATCACTGGCACTCTCATGTCCGGATGCGTTTTCAGGCAAAATGAGAGGATCGAGATGCAGATAAAGAACACACTTACTACTCCAATTATCTGATATCAAACACAAAAGGTGACAATTTAAACATCATCATCTTCCAGTATTACTTAATATTCATTTTTTTGATTTGTTGAACACTTACTTTGGCCGAGTTGGATGAGTAAGGCTCATCAAAGAGAGACCAAATTTTAGGCTTGACTCTTTGCCACCATGAAATATTTCCAGAGACATAGTCATCCTCGAATCCGAATTTTCTGGCCAATTCTTCATCAGACGGTTTCTCCGTGTCCAAATCCAGTCGGTCCAACACTGCCAATGTTTCTTGTGTATCTCGATGCTGTTCACAGGAGTACAAACAAAATATTTTACTCCCGTCCCAATATAGTCCCAAAACTCCCAATACCCAACTTAATTCAGTCCATGTCAACTTTACCTGAGTGTAGGTCATCCAGCAACAAGGTTCGACTTCTACAAAAATTGCAAGAAAAATTATCCTTTAGTCATTTGAATCGACAAATCTCATACTTTGTTCATCAATTAAAAGAGAATTTCTTATAAATCTCGATTAGGTAAATAAATCAATACTTACGGTTAGAATCCAGCCCCTGATGTGTCCAAGGTAAGTAGTCCAGTTTGATGACATTTGGTAAGCATGTGCAAAAAATTTTACAAAGACAGAAAATTGATCAGTTAGAATTTCAAACTTTTAAAAGTTGGTCAGTTAGTGGAACCCATAATGATAATTGAAATGAATAATAATAGAAAAATACCCAGAACTCAAGTTCCTCTTCAAAAAGTGGACCACTGTAAACACGAAAATGACAAAAAAAATTTAGATTGACGAAATCACCATATTTTCACAAACAAATGACAAGTAATCAAACTTTGTTGATCAAAGTAGCCGACAACTTTGTTGTTTTGCTAATGGTACTTACCATACATCTTGATTGTGCATGAAAAGAATACAAAAATAACAGTAAATATTAAACCATGTGAGAAGATGAAGGTGTTTTACTTAACCAGGTATGTAAATCTTTTCAAACTGATCTTGTTTTCTCAAAAAATAGAAGAACAAACCAAAAGTTGGTTTGACGGGATAAATGGACAGGGAGATGTAATGGAGCCCAGTATTTTGAGAAAAGTTTGATCAATTAGACAAGACTCTTTGGAATGTTATTTTTGTATTATGGTAATGAGGGAGGGAGACTTTATACCTGTTGGGTAATGGAGCTTCCCGGTTCGGTAGTAATTCAACACCTGCTCCATGGAAAAGGGATAAAAAAGAGGACATGCGTTAGTTTGAAGAGTCAATTTTCACTGTATAAAACAATTCCTTTCTCATCCCAGCTCAAAAGTATCCATTCTCTCTGTTTAGTTGTGTGTGTGTGTGCGGGTGTGTGTGTCAGAGAGAGAGAGAGAAAGAGAGAAACTGAAGAATTAGCATCCCTTTGTCCAATTCCGCTACTCAGTATTCAAGGAAGGAAATCCTAGCCAGGTTTCCACACACACACAAAATTAGACAAACTACTAAAAACTACCCAGTATATTTTGATGGTAACAGACGTTGTGTATAATAATAATAAGAAATATTTGCACAGACCTACACACATGACTCGATCCTTTCCTTCCTCCGAAACACGCACACATACACACACATAACAGAATTACCTCTCAAATGTTTACGACGGAACATTCATCTTTTGAAGATTTTCTTTTCACTAGTAAATATTTAAAAATTCTCCCTTGTCTGTAATTTGTTTCCAAATAGTTTCCCAATTTAATTCTGAAAAGTCTCTTTTCAGACTTTCAGTACACATAAGTAAGTAGTAAAGGAAGGGAAATATTTGGCCAATCTCCAATATTTTACACGAAAATGAGAATCCATCCTTCCCTCCTGATTCATATGATTATTTTTGCATTTCATGATTAGCTTGATGGATCCTTTTTGAAAAATACACACACGTTACTAGTACACTCGTAAGTAAATGGAGGATTCTCCCTCTTACATAATATTCTGACAATTAAAAGGGGTTTGAGGGAGAGAGAGAGTGAGAATGTCACACCATTCATTCCTTGAACCAGTTAAACAGTGTAATAAATGGAAATGATTATACAGAGAGAGAGTGTGTGTGTGTGTGTGTGTCTGACTAAAATAAACGGTCCGCCCAAAGTATCCCAAAAGTGTACCAAAACAAACAATCTCCCTGTTCAAAAATAACGAGAGAGAACAGATTTCCAGAGAAGAGAAGACATTTTTTTCCCTGAAGAAAAAACAGGAGATTTTGTCTCCCCTACAAAATTTAATGGAATCTGTTTTGAAGGCATCTGCTCCTTCCAATCTGAAAAAATTTCCAAAAAAAAAATTCCTAGACCAAAGGAAGCAGGAGAACAAGACAGTTTTTGTCTTTCTTACCATCACCATGCAATGATGACGAGGAGGAAGAAGAGGAGGATGACGACTTGCCTTGGAAATAAATTCCAATAATATTTTGTCTGTACAGCCATTTTTGGCTTGATGAACTCCTCCCTCCTCCTCCTCCTTTCTCTTTTTCTCAATATGCGAACGACGCAAAAAAATGCTCTCTTTTTTCCCATTCTCATCATCAATATTTTCTCTCCTCCTCAGTCAGATAAGGCATAAGCGGGGAGGAGGAAGAGGAGGAGGGAGTTTTCCAGAATGGGGGGAAAGTGTGGTGTGTAGAAGAGTAGTGGCAATTGATTTCCATTTTCGCATGGCTATACATCATAATATGGATTATTTGCCAAGGGGATGAAGATGAAATGGAAATGAAACTGGGGATGAGGAAGTAAGAGTAAAATTTTACGTGGGACGTAGACGGAGGATTTAATCAGAATCGGCAGTGCCTACCCTTTTTCCTTTCTCCTCTTTTCCCTTCTCCGATCCTCAAACCAGAAAGAGAGAGGAGTACAGTTGAGAAGGGGCGTCATTGGCATTTGCACAATCGGTCCATTCTCTCTACAATGATTGACCGACCTACTTGTCTCAGATAAGTATGAGTATATTTCCCCTCCAAAACTCCTTTCCCTTCGTCAGCAAATACACACACACACACACAAGACGCTCGAGAGGAGGAGGAGGAGGAGGAGGAGGGGGGTGCTCAGAGTCAACTGTCAAGTCAACCCGCAAGTCAGCAGGCGAAACCAAGCCAAGTCAAACCAACGAAGGGTGAACTCCTATAGCCCCCCTTCTCTCTCCCACACACACACACACACATACACACACACAGAGGAGAGAGAGAGAAATGTCGATCAAAGGAAAACAGAAGCATCTGCAGCACTTTTCCTTGCCAGTAGCACAAAGTCGTAGTCGCTAGCTGCAAACCCACAAAAATTTTCCGTCCATGGTAATATCGCTTCTCCTCCTTCCCCTCCCGGACTTGCACTTGGATAGCTGAGCTGGGGTGAGAGAGAGAGTGTGTGTGTGTGTGTGTGTGTGTGGAGGGAGGAGGGTTATTATTGACTTTTTACACCGAAATAATATTCAATGGCCGTCATGTTCAGAGTATGGCCATGGGACATGGGATTGTGTGTGTGGGTCGGGGGTCCCGCTACTGTACTACCCGCCTTTCGAGCCGGAGTAGCCATGATGGAACTCACAACATGACCAATTCTCCACTCGGAGGACTGGAGAATATGACAAAATTAAATTTGTCAAGTCTACACACAAAGGGATTTACATGGACTCGGTCCCTTACCCATTTCGGGGTCTGTGTGTGTGTGTGTTGGTGAAAACGACAATATGATATGGTTTTCCGGTTCGTTTGAAAATAAATCCTGCTGTGTGTGTGATGTCAAGGAAAATTATGGTGGCGGCACAACAACCATCATCATCCTCCTCCCATGTCGTCATGATGAGGATCTCGTGTGTGCGTGTGTGTGTGTGGAGGGAGAGGGGGAGGGGAAAGAGAGATAGTAAATGAGATGGGACATGGTTGAGTCAGATCCTGAGGAAAATTCATCCAAAAATTTGGAGGGAGACAAGACCCCCCTCACTCTCTCTCTCTTTCTCTCACACACACACACATCTACAAGAGTTGGGAGGAGTGCGGCATGAGAGAGAAAAGATTGGACGATTCAAAATCGATCCGGATCCCCCCAGACCACAGCCACAATATCTCCCTCTCTAAATAATTTTCTCAAATTATGTAGATTCTTCTAGGCCTTTTCCTCTATCCATGCCATGCTCTGTCCTTGACAGTTTCTCGCTTTGATTTCCCGGGTTCCCTACTGAGCACCAATTTTCTACCACTGATTACACTTCTCTCTTTCTCTCTCTTTCTCCTATCCACCTCTCATTTAATTCCTCTTCATAATCCTCCGACCAAAGTCCACACCCGCTTTCTCTCTCTAGGTTTAAATGTTAAACTGAATTTAAGTGAAACTTTGGCCAACTTGTCCTACACTCACTCACCTGAGCAAAGACACCCGGGTGTCGGTCAAAAAAGTACTCGTTAAGAATGGGGTCATAATTGGCGAGGGCTTCGGTAAGCCTGGACAGTCTGGTGGCCGGGATTTTCTTGAGTGTCGCTTTGTAAGTTTCATGTCGAATCCCTGTCAAATTTCAAAAAAATTATTATTAGTACACAGATCTAGATTAATGTGTGTAATTTGTAGGAGGAATCCGATTTTTGTTTTACCTCCGACATTGAGAACCACCCGGTTCTCCGCATCCATGTTCACATTCATGATGACAAGGCGGGTTTTGGTGGTCGCGTGGTGCGACCCCAAAAAACACGGGACTTGTGTCTCCCCTCCTTATCCTCCTCTGATTCTATCTGTGTGGATTTATTTTTCTGGGGATCCTGCTCCTTCAGAGGTCAGTCACAGTGACCCACACATGGAGGACACGGACACACGGGCGAGGTGCAACAATTAAATTTTTTTTTTTGGGACTTCCGGTTCTTCGTTTCGGTTTACTTACTTCTTCCTCTGGACGAGATGAGTCAAATTTGACTGTGTGTGTGTAAACCTTTCTCTTCTCTTCTTTCCTCTTTCCTCTCCTTTGACTTCGGTTCGTGTGAAAATCTAAATTAAGAGCAATGTTTATTTGTTTTAAGTCCTTTTTACTCAAAGCATTTCTCACGAAGGAGGACGAACTGTTGAGATATGAGATATTAATATGAGAGGGTAAAAAAAGGTGGACAAGCAAAAGCAACAAATCTCAAGCTCTACTCTGCAGACAGAGTGTGTGTGAATGAACATGTAATTAAAAATTCAAACGCCATGTCCAGGTGAAAGCAAAAAAGAGAATGGCAACATTTTGCAAGCATTTTGAATCATTTAAAATGAAATCATTCAGGAAAACCTTTCCTACAGTCTTTCCAGGGGAATTACGATTCTTCCGTGTTCCATTATTAAGGGAGGAGAAGAAGAAGGAAAATCATGGATTGCAGAAAAATAATTAGAAATTCTTTATTAGGATAAAAGACTCCTCCGATGCTTTATTTTCCCGACTCCCTTTTTCCAGGCTCCAGAAATTCGGAAATGAATCCCGTGTTTGTAGGAGAGAGAGAGAGAGTGAGAGAGTGAGTATGTGTGTGGGTTCATTTCCATCTTGATAATTTTACGAGTTCATATAATGGGTTATGATGGTCTCAGTCAGTTGATAGTCGAGATTCCATCTTTTTCGTACATAGGTATTCCATACTTTATTGGCCATTTAGACTCCCTCTCCAACTCCATATGGTTTTTATCATCAATGATGTACATGGACGATAATGTAGAGGATACTCTGTGTCTAATCTTGACGTACACACTCCCTTCCACCCACACACACACACACCAGGAATTTCGGACTATTGAGAGAACCTTTTTAACTGTCCCCCTCCTTCCCCCCTCCATTCATCATCCTAATCTTTTACGCACTGGGTGCATACGGAACGTGCTTAATCTTCCTCTTCCCCTCCTCAACCTTATTTAAAAAGGGGGTCTCTCTCCAGACATGACTGTGGATGACCTACGACCCTTCCAAAAGCATCTTCCGTATAAATAAAACTACATTTCCAGTGTTGATCTCTAAACCCTGGATATTTCATATTTCTCCCACACACTCATGGGCCCTTGTAAACCTATAGTTCTGTCATGGAGAGTGGACGGAGAGTGGACCCTTCCGGTCCACTCTCTGCTCCACTCTTGGACCGTGCGTGTGTTTGTGTGTGTGGATTGGAAGGGAAGTGGAAAAAGAAGTACTGCGGTTGAAGGCAGATAATAAGTTATGAATCTGAGAGTCATGGCGAGGAAGTGGAAGGCATTTTCAAGGAACCACACACACGCAGAGAGAGAGAGAGGGAATTCGGGGGGCTAATCTTGGGAGGAATAATGTCAACAACTACGGGATTTCTCTCTGGCTATTGTGAACTCTCGGGAGGGGAAAAGTAGTCCCGTGGCTGGGAGGTGTGGGAAGACCTGGAGAGAGAGAGAGAGAGAGAGAAACACACACACTCACAGTTTCCAATGTAAACAGAGCACATGTTGAAATATAAATGTTGTCTACTCCAAAGTCAAAAGATGTTCATTTTTTTCCGTCTTTAGACTTTAAATTCAAGAGTTTATCCCTAAGACTCAATTTCTTGCAATTTTTTTGAGAGTTGGAGAGAAAAATTGGGAGGAGAACGGCTTTCCCTCATGGCTACTCTCGTCTTTCATTTCATTAAAGATTCTCCTCTTCTTTTGTGTTTCCGTGTGTAAAATATTTTCACTTTTCTTTTCCTGGTTTGTTCTCTCCTCCGCGAATTTTTTTTTGATGCCACATGAGAATTCTGTTGCACTTTTTATTCTTCTTCCTCAAAATACTGTTCGCCTCCTCCTCTTCCCTTCTCCTCAGAATTTTTTGAACATGAAGGAAACTTTCCATGAAAAGGGACGTTGTGTGTGTGTGTTAAATCAAATGATTTTGTATTGTTTAGTGTACCGTCGACGTTCTAGTTATTGCCATTATAGCCACCTCTTCAAGTCTCCAAGTCGTCTGTCTACCGTAAACAGTGCAAAATTGGCTTTCCAAAATTTTTGAATATGTCCTTTACTGGATGGGTCTGTCTTTCATCCATGTCTTGCAGTTTGCGTTCAATTCAATATTTACACCGTTTCCCTTTTCCCTCCTGAGAAGGACAATTAGAAATGGAGGCATGAATTTTCGTAAACACGGAGGAGGAGGGAGGAGGCTTTTCATTGTGTGCCGAAGTGTATAAATACTCCCTACTTTACATTAAGGACGAATGTCAGAAAATCCTAGTGTATAGTGTAGGAAATTTATTATTCCCTTTCAATTCCGGACGACTCGAAAATATGAATTCCAGGACAGTGCAATCACACACACACACACAAACATCCATTGATACAATGATACCACTTCTCTCAAGTTAAACGGATGAAATCACTTTGTGAATTGAATTGCCGGAGGACATTAATTTCTCATCGTATTCAACATTTTGACATTCTAATCTACCATTTTATGTAACTCACACACATTTCGAACCTACGCGCGCGCTCGTGTGTCAGTGTCGGTGTAATCTCTTTTCTTGAGCTTTTCATTCGGTTGATGCGACTATTTTCATTTTCACAAAATTTTAATATTGATCATCTCCAAAAATATGACTTGACTTCTATCTCATAAAATTAACATCACTTTCAACCTTTAAATTTCACTTGAATCTCGTCTGAAGGACAATAAAAAAATTTTTTAGAAAAGTAAAAAAAAATATTTCCTTCCATCAATCCATAATTTATGTACTGACGAGTCAATCCCAAAACGACTGCATCAATTTCTTCCGGATAAAAATAACTTCCATTCCTGGAGAATCATTTTCAGGAGGATAAAAAGCAGAGATTTCGAAAATAGAATGAGAAAATTTTAGTACATGGTGGAAAAAAAGAATTTTCAAAATGGAGAGAAACAATAACAAGAATACTTTTACTCGTTTTTGGAGAAACGAAACTCCAGGCACACACACACACACTTTGTGAATTATTCAATTTGTGATTGACCTCCACGTTCTCCCTTTCAAAATACTTGGTTCATTGATGACCCCTTGCCAAAATATTTTGTCTGCACTTCAATTTTAGAAAGTGTGGAGGAGGAGGAGGAAGCGAAAGGAGTAGCCACAATGGAAACGAGAGAAAGCATTACGAGTCTGAAATCAAAGTAGACTAAATTGAGGAGGAAGCACCCACATTTAAGGAGTCACGGTAGACATTCAGAAAGGCAGACAACGGCTGACTAGTCACTGGCACCCGGGTTTGCTTCATTTAATCATAGACACCGTGCATTTTGCAAACGATGGAAAATCAATAATCAGGATTGCGGAGAGAGTGAATGAGTGTGTGTGTGTGTGTGTGTGAAGGAGGAGGAGAGAATGTCTTTCCCCGAGTTTATCAAGGAGAAAAGGAGGAAGAAGAAAGTGTAGACTTTTGAGGAGGGAAGAAAAAGAATGTGGGACATCAATATAAAATAGTGGCAAGTCCGTTTGCCTCTTCTTTTCTTTCTTCTCTCTCTCTCTCCACACAAAAAACACACACGTTCTCTTCTTGGCTGGCTGGGGATTTGGAAAGAAACTCTCGTCTAACATCATAATAATAATATCATAGAAGAATCCAGAGTTTCCACACTGGAGAGAAAGGGAGAGGGACCATTTATCTCTACATGTTTTAGACCACTTTACCTCTGACAGTTATTCCACCTTTTCTTTTCTTCCTCCTCCTTCTCTTCTCTTTCTTCAATTTCTCAAAGTTTATCACTTCCGTCATTTCCTCATCATCTTCCACCCAACACAAATAAAGCTCAAACACTCCCAGTCCATTGTGACAATAGTAAAACCCACTTTCTCCCCGCTTTCACTCTTCTCTTAATTTCATTTTGCTCCTTTTTCCCTAGTCTCCCCTTTCAACCATTTTAACTTGTCAACTTTCTCTTTTGGTAGACGAGGAGATTTTTATGCGGGCTCATCTTGACCCTCTCCACTACAGCCTTTAATAGCCTCCCGAAAAAAGGAGAAAAAGTTTGAAATAATTAGTCATATTTTCTCCTTCTATCCTGACCCTCATCAACACTCATTAAAGAGAGAGAGAGTGGTTCCTCCACACACACACACACACACACACACACACACACACACACACTTGACATACATGCAAAAAGAGAAAGGACTAAATAGTCAAAGTTTACATGGATAATTGTGGAGGAGGGAGAGCGGGATAAAAAGATGATGATAATAAAAAAAAAAGAGCTGTAAAGTTTATTTTATTGTTGACGGGGAAAAGACAGAGAGAAAGTATTTTTGCACACATCCATTTCTATTGAGTTGATTCATTGGGATGGAAGTAGGGAGGAGGAAGAGGAGGAAGATAAGATAGAGATGGAAGGAGAAAAGTTTGTTCATCTTGTGAATTCCATGAGAGCAACTCTATAATGTAATATAGACAGTGGAGGAGGAACTCGTCTTGGCCCTCTTTTGTTTCAAGTGTTTTCAGACTGTGTGTGTGTGTGGGAATTGCAATTATTGGACTCTCTCTCTCCCCTTTATCTCTCTTTTGGTCTGAGGCTGAGGCTGTTGTTGTACGTGTAATTGGAATTCCGTAATTCTCCATTGATCTGACTACATACATACAGAGTGGCGTATTATAAGGTGGACTTCTCAACACGTACTCTCCACCCTCCCAGCCCAGCCACCTCTTCTGGACCACCCAAAAAGACTAAGCTACTTACACATAGATCATTAAGCCCTGGCATTAGCTCCCGGGGTTCCTTGAACCCCCCTCCAATTCTTCCCCCTCTCATGGCGAGTGAAGGTTTCCTGGGATTATCCTCCACCAAAATACACACCCAATTTCTGACTGCCCTTACCTCCAATCACTAAATTCCTCGGACTGTGAAACAACTTGAGTAAATTACGAGTCAACAATAAAATCGGGAAAAATCAACACAACAAACGAAGAGAGACTGTCCAAGAATCCCACCCAAAATTTAATTACAAAAAAGTCTGCTGGCAAATATAATGTAGTCATGACTTGCTTGACTGGATAAACTCTGGATTTGTAGAAAGAGAATTGATGGAGAGTATGATTTTGAGAAAGTAGACACACACACACCGTCAGTCATCAAACAGAGTGTGTATTTCAAGGTTGTGTGTGGGTGGGTGTGAAATCACCCGGATTCCTCACCCGCATTTTGTCTCGGGTGACTCTTCATTATTGTGAAGTTGTTCGATTTCCCACCCAACCCCTTTATCTGTCTGCATTGTTTACATGGGAGCTCATTTGGCTCCCAGGAAACTGTGTGTGTGTGCCTGGCTGATGACCGTCTGTTTGTGAAGACGCGGAGCTCATCATCATCATAAGCCAGACCAGAAAGAGAGCCAGACTCGTCTGGATGGTGTGTGTGTGTGTGTTTCTGTTTGTCGTCGTTATCTTGTCTTTTCCGTGAGGACATGGAGCGTGAGAGGCCGGGTTGAAGCCAAGGGAAGTGTGTGTGCCTGTGTGTGTGTGTGTGTGTGTGTGCCATTTCTGTCCTTCTCATCTCTTCATCTTCATCAGAATCGGAGTGTGATTTAAAAGTTTTCCCTCTCTCAATCTAATTTCCATGTGTTTTCCATACACAGCCCTATCCATCCCTTCCCTTCTTATCATCCTCCTCTTCTTCGTCACACACACACACAAATCCAGCTCCCCTCCCTTATCCCCATCTCAATCTTTTTATTCTGTCTCTCTACAAAAAAAACTCACTGATGAGGCATGAGGACACGTATTAACTTTTCAAGCGTGTTCAACTTCCAAGAGTCCTCCATCTCTCTCCTCTCTCTCTCTTCCCTTCTACCCTCCGTCTCGGTCGATTACAAGGGAAATAAAAATAATGAAATGATGTTCCTCCATGGCCAACTTTCCTCTTTTCTTCTAGACAACATCACAAACACACACACACACACAAACAAGGGGTGCTGATGATGATGACTACGGGAAATATGGGCAAAGATGAAGAACACAAACTTTCCTCCTCTCCTCTCTCAAGAAAACATGAGGATTTGATTAAATCAACATTTTCCATCCTCCTCCTCCTCCCTTGAAAATAATTTACTAAACTGTTTTGCAAATTTTCGACAGTCTTCACTCTTCAGTCTTCCTCCTAAACCATGCGATGCCTTGTTCTAACCCCGCGAATTTCGAATGAGCATTGTTGATGAGGATTGTCAAATTCTTAAGATGGACTCCAAAACCCAAAGGAATAAACCGTGATTTTCTCGTTCATTAGTAGCTAAATACGTGCAGATTTTCGTTTGGAGGAAAAGGGATTGCTCTGCTGATGAGCAAAAAAATTACAACTGGGATCACTTAATGTGTAGGAAGTGGGCAGCATTATAAAGTAGAATCGTGGTTTTTGGTACGTGGATCTTCACACCCACGTTAACACAAATGACAGTTGAAGTCTTCCTGGTTTGTGTGTGTTTACGGGGAAATCCGGAAAATTGTAAATCCGAGTTGTTGATGAAATCTGAGACGGGATTCATGGGTGAGTGAATGCCGTGCTAAATTGAAATTGGAGACTTTTTCCCCTTCTTATAGGGTACACAGAAGGAAAAAATCAATTTCTCATAAAAAAAATTTCGGATCCATCCAGAACAGTGTATTGTCTTCATCTTCCACAAATTTCTGATTCAAATGATGACCTTTCCATATTTGTATCATGTCAATCGCAGTTTAAAATCCTGCCTTCTAAATGAACAACATTTCCTGAAGATTCTTTTAAAAAATTGGAAAACGACTCTTGGAAAATCCATGTCGACTCGAACCATCTTGGCCCAATGAATAAACAATGAAGGATGTATCAAAGTTCAGACACATTTTCAAGAGTTTTTTTAGACTTGTCAAAACATGATATCCTTCCTCAGAGTTTTGACGTTTTTTTCCTCATTTTTGACGCTGCGCAATGTAAAAAATGTGTAAATTGATCTGTAAAAAAAAGAGGAAAAGGAGGAGGAGGAGTTGAACTCAAAGTGGAGACATTAGGAAGATGAATATTTGGAATGGATTTTCTTTCTCAGGAAAAAAATGGAGGAGGAGGATGCGAGAAGAGGGAAAAAAGAGATTGAGGATAAAAAGCCAAGTGAAGAATTGAGCCGGAAATTATTTTTGAATAAAGTGGCTCTGAGCACACTTCTCTCCTCCGACTTTGAAAATTTGCAAAAGAAAAAACTTTTTACTCCCTCCTCCCGTCTTCGTCGTCGCCGTTGCCTTTTTAATGACCTCCTTCAAATCAAATCCAAAAAAAAAGTTTTCTCCACGGCGGAAAGACAGGAGGGAGGGTAAAAGGAAGAGAGAAAGAGAGAGCAATGGGCAATTTATTAGTCAGCCTCCTGTCATTGTGGATGTGTGTGTGTGTGTGGCTGAACCCCCATAACTTGCCCAATTCCAATTATCATGACAATTTTCAACATGCTAATTATCCTCGTCCCTCCCTCTGTACATAATGTATGTGTCTCCCTCTTATTAATTCCACTCTCTCTCTCTCTCTCTCTCTCTCTCCATTCTTTCACCCTTCTCGTCACCAGGACCGAAAACCACAACTCGGAATAATTGGAGTCTCTCCACAACGAGGACACAATTTGCCATTTAAAAATTCATGGAATTTTTGCCGAAAGGAAAATCAACTCCTCCCTCTTTTGGCATGGTATTTTTTCCATTCCAAAAATCCAAGTTTATAGCTCCCCGCACTGAGACTGGTAAGATTTTTTTTTTTAAAAAAAAAAAGACCCAACATTTTCTTGAACAAACCACAACTTGCAACCCTATCAATAGCAATACGTAGGAGTGAGGTCGACAAGGAGGATAAAAAGTAGGCTGCAAGTGTTCCTCCCTTCCGATTCGGGCATCCTCCTCCTTAAAAGGGGAGGGAAACCCCTTAAATCTCGGATCTGTCATGTGGGATCCGAGGAATCAGCTGAAATCTGAAATTTATTGTAAAATAAAGACTACGGCAAGCTTGAGGACACACATACACACACAGAGTCAGGAGCTAGACTCTCGTCAAGTACGAAGAGTTCCCACACAAATACCCGGGTAGAATAAGAGTAGGGTATGGGAGCAGCTGCTGTTGCTCGTGGAATAATAAATTGTACAACTGTAAATCTTCCAAGACTGTCAATGTATTCACGATTGCAAATTGTGGCTAGGGGAACTTTTCCTCCTTCTCACTTGGCATTATTGCCGTCGTAAGTCAACACAAAATACAGACACAGGCACACACACACACAGTGTGTGTGTGTGTGTGTCTCCCCTTAGGACCAGGGACAATCAATGGACTCTGGGAGCCTCACACTCTCCTCATCTGTCCTATGCCATGCGAAATTCACTTAGACAAGGCAAGTGCAATTCAGATGAGTCACACGAAACTCCTGGACACACACACACTCACTCTCTAATCTCCACATTCCCTTTTGAAACACACCGAATTTTTTTTGACAAACCTTTTTGCTTATCTAGAGCAACAACAACAGAAAAATATCTTTACACACACACACTTCTTCTCTACGATAATGTGTGGAAGGACAATTCTACATTTCCCCTTGCAAGGAGAAAATCCCGAAATTTGCAACCATGATTTATGAACGTCCGGCCCTCCTTCTCTCTCTCTCTCTCTGATGATGAGGGAATGGTTTTCGCATGCCTTGAGATTGAATATAAATTGTAGAAATGTGTCTCTCCTACACACATCCTCCTCCCATGTGACACTGAACATAAAAATTTATTAAAAAACTGAATGTATTTCCCTGGCGGACGACGACCCGAAAAATCCCAACATTGCAACTACACATCTAGAGTGGAACCTGTCTCCTCCCAAAGTACACTTGTAAATACATTGGAATGCAAATAGAATGGGGCGGAAGCATACATTTTTTACACGGGTGTCTGTTTTCTGTGTGGATCCATCAAAAAAATTCAACTTCTTTCCCTTCATCATCTTCTTGGGGGAACGAATTAAAGAATCACCGACGATGACTCGGAATCGGAGCGAAAGATCCCGTGGAATTCAGGAGGAGTAGAAGAAACAGGTTTTGGGTTTAGAGACGTGTGTGGGGGTGGACCACACTTTCCCCGAACTTGTGCCCCCGAATAGAGAGAGAAGGAGGGCAGGATGTCAAGCCGGGACAATTAATGGTATGAATAGCCATTTTGTACAAATAGAGTAAATGGTGTCTCTTTATCCTGTCACAGAGGACGTTCTCTGTGTGACAAGAGTTGCACTCTTGCATAATTAAAGAAAAGTGTTCCAAACAAAAGAGCAACTTATGAGGTCGTCCGTACGGACTTTGGCCCATTCCCTGCCTGAAATAGTAGTAGTAGTAGGAGCGGGGAAAATTGGAGTTCCTCATATTCCGAATAATTGATGCACTTCGGATTCAATACAAAGAGGAGGAGGGAGGAAGAGGGAGGGCCTCAAGGAAAAACTTTTAATGGAATGTGCGTGTTTGGGGGCTGTCTGTCTGTCTGTGGAAACTGGAAATGTTTGCATTGATAACTTGTAATATTATTTATATAGTTTTTTGCAAAATGTCTCTCTTCCTCCCTACATCCAATATACCGTCCAGCTTTCCGACAAAACCGCCTACCTTCAAAGCTGAACAGCGAGAAACGTTTCTACCTTTCCAAAAAAATCCTAGTATTATTTTTCAAACATGGAAAATATTCTATGAATTGAAACTTCTAAAAGTAGAAAATTTTCCTCTTTCTTCGAAGAATCAAAGAAGGAGGAAAAAAATATTTTGACACATTATTCTACGAATAATATCTCTATTTCTACTTTTGGAACTATCGACTGACCTTTATTCTCCATCTTCCAATATTAAATTCCAATAAAAAAGATTTAGCCACGAGTCGGAAATGCTGAATTCCTTATGACTGTCCCTGTTTGAGTGAAAGCGGGGTTTTTTCGGGAACATTTTCTTAAGACAATAAATTGAGTGAGGAGGAAGGATACCACAAAAAAAAGAATCCGTAATGAGGCTCATCGTGATCGTCAGTTGGTCACACACACACACACTCCAAAGCGGTGTGTGTGTGTGGCAGGGAGACAAAGTGACAGTTGTTCATTGTGTCATTTGATTTAGTCGTGGTGAAGCATGTGGCACCATTTCCTGTCATTGGCCACAGTCCTCGTCTCTTTCTCTCCCCTTTCCCCCGCTCTTTCTCCGCTTTCTCCCTCCTCTGTTTGTTTGTGTTTGTGTCTGTTTGTCTTTGTGGAAGAGTAGACAAATCAAATAGGCCATAGATTTTCACCAAGGAGTAAAAAATGGGGGATTCATCCATTGACTCGGTCACACAAACATACACACACACAGGCAGGCAGAGAGAGGTGGAGGGAAAGAGAGAGCTTATTTCATTGTATGAAGATGTGGGGGGAAAACATAATAAAGAATGGCTAATTTGATAGAAGCTCCTAAGTACTCCTCTCTCTCATATATAATTTAATATACATTTTACGAGCTGTATAAACCAGAGACGGGAGAGAGAGAGACGTGGAGGGAAGGGAAGGGTGGTCAGAAAATAAAGGACACAATGCGGCTTCATCGAATCGAATTAGTTAGTTGATTCGATGTGAGGAGGGGAAGGAGAAAGGGAGACAGGGAGAAAGTCGTAAGAGAAAGGCGATTTGGTCATTGCCATTGGACGTTATGGACACCATGCGGTGGGTTAGATGTGTTTCATCTCCCCCTCCCTCTCTCTCTCTCCTTCGCTCATTGTACATTCCCGCATACTCCGAACCGACCCAAAATAATGTGTGTGTGTGTGCCTCTCAATATGTTGGAAGAGAGAGCGAGAGTCCCATGCATCATTGTCGGAGCTTGGCGTTCTGGAGAAAGCCAAGGGCTGTCCAGGGAAGACGGAGTGGCAACAGTGTGCTAATACACCCGCCGGAGAGAGAGAGTGGTGTGTGTGTGTGTGGGATCGGGACGCACACGGAGAGAGAGTGTGAGGCACAGAAATTAAACAAGACTACGACTACCCAGGTTGAGAAGAGAGGGGGAAGCAACAAGGTGAAAGAGGGAATAGGATTGGAGAAAGTTGATGTGTGCATGTGGTGGGTTCTTCCATTTCTCTCTCTCTCTCTCTCTCTCTTTCCGTAGGGAAAATGTCCCATTGTAAATTCAATTCACGGACTTTTTGAAAATTCAACTCTGAGAGTCTCCCTTTCTCCTCACCTTTCTCCAATAATTTAAAGAAGAGCAATCCTACTGCATGACTGTTGTGTGTCTCCTTGAGAGAGGCTTGACAATTTTTTGAATGCATTTCACAAAATGTCAACTTCCCTGTGTACGGTGAAAGTGATGACAGGTGTGGACGGAGTGAAAAATTGTGGAGAAAGTTATGAATGTGCATTTATTGTGTATAATTTGCTAGTTACTCTCTGTCTCCCCCCTTTCAAATGACTCAAAGTCTGTTTCTACCCGGGTTTTCAAAGTTGTTGATGGGTTGAAAACAAAAGCTGAGAAATATCTACTCTTCAATTAATTTCAAATCCTTTCAAAAGTAGAATGTCTACTTTTCCCTTTCATGTTGAATCCGAACCAATGATGTACACAACTCTCCTTTCTCCTCGTCTCCCGAGGGCCGGGTCCAACCCGTCTTCATTTCCTTTTTTGTAAATTCTCAAACTAACGGCACTGCTTCGCCACAAACGGAAATTCGTTGTACAAGAGAAAAAACCAAATTCATCCCAAGATTTCTTGAAATGTTTGACAGGTGTGAGAGTGAAGGAGGGATTTTTTTAAAAAACGATGACTGACAAGAGAGTCCCTCGTGAGTGGCCAAATAATTTTTGCACAGCAACGCAATGGGTGTTGTGTGCTCACTCACGTCCTCGTCTTTCATATTTCATTAGCTTCCTTCCCTCCCCATCTGCTCTGTCCTCAAGAAGAAGAATGTGTGTGTGTGTGTCAGGAGACGGGGGTGGGTGGGGATTCTTTACCTGTATGGTAGGGACTCTGCTGTAGTTGCAAATTACAATGCGCCATTTGCATAGACTACTGGCCCCTCTTCCTTTCTCCCTTTACTTTTTTTTGCATGACGACGCTGCATTCCAACAAGACTTTCTCTCTCTTTCCCTGTTTTCTGTCCTGTCCTGCCATGACTGGTTACCTCTGCCAAGTCTTGGAATTATGAATGAACTTTCTCCCAATCTTCCTCAAAGCAGAGCCATCACATCTTGAAGGAAAGCTAAGTTGGAGGATGACAGTGTCCAAAATTGAACAACTCATTGGCAAATCAAGAGTCCCTCTGGTCAAAATTAGGAGTTCTCATCCGGATCACGAGGGACTACCCGGGTCTCTACCCGGTCCTTTCTCCACAGCACAGCACAGTACAGTACAGTAGAGTAGAGTACTTAATCCTTTTCTGCCTGGTCCCTGGTTGAGAACCTCAAATTTATTACTTGATATCAAGCGGGAATATGAACTCGGGAGGGACTAAAGAGAGAGGGTGTGTGTGTGTTTTGTGTCCCTCTATTTTTGTCATCACGATTAGGATTTATTGATGAAACTCTCTCTATCTTTTTCACTTTCTCTCTCTCTTGGTTCATTTGGAAGGAGGAAGGGAACGGAAATAGTCACAGACTTCCAGAATACAGAACTCCTGATTTCCTTATTCCACACACACACACACACACACACACACACACACACACACACACACACACACACAACAGGAGGAGGGGAGAGAATTGATGCGGGAGAATAAAAGTTTGTCTTCTCCTGGAGAACAGGGACAGAGATGTAAAGGAGGAATGGGCGGGTGGAGTCAATTTATACAAGTCTTCCTTCTACAGTCCACCAAAATCCTTCCAACATTACACGCGTGTATAGATCTTTTCCCGAGATAACTTGCATCGCTTTCTCTCCTTTCTCTCTCCACCGTACAACTTCCAGTTGGACTTGGGCAGTGTCTCCAGGAAGAGAGAGACTTTCACTTCCACCGACCTTTCTACCTCATCCATTATGCATTTCTCTGCCAGTGTCTCCAGTACCTTTCTCCTCCTCCTCCCCTCACCAAAGTTCTGGACGTGTGCCCCATGTCTGTGTAGTAGAGAGAGAGACCTACACACTACGTGTGTGTGTGTAGGTGGACTGCAAAGGAATTTCAAAGGGTCCCTACTATAAATAAAAACAATAAATAAATTATCGAGAAACTTGACGACAATTGTCAATTGGCTCGAATGGACCGTGTAAACTTTCACACACACGCACACACGTCCAGTACAGAAGAGGGGTGTGTGTGTGACCTCTCTTCATTCACAACTTCCAGTTGTGCCTAACAATTAGTAATAATTTTGAAAAATCTCAACCACTGAATATTTAATGCTGGTCCATCATTTGAGAAAATTTTAGGTTACCGGCGGGATTTTTGAACGGCAGAGAAAATTGTAGAAGTATTTTTTAATGGAAACTCACGTTATGGCATAAAATTAATGCGGATTTGAAGCAACAAAATATAGAACGATGTCAAAGTGCAGACTTGATTTTAGCAAATGCTGATAATGGCAAAGTAAAAATTAAAGGATAAATTTTGCACTAACTAATTTCAACTGTGCTATTAAAAGAAACATGATTTTCAAAGTGGAAGGAATTCAGGATTAAATTAGAAGCCATAATTATTTTGCACATCAAAATATAAACGTTTTCTCATGCATATTTTATTCTATTTAAAAATAGGTTTTAATTTCCAACGATTTTAGAATGATTGTACCTTGTGCGTGATGGTTTAGAGGATACAACGGGATTTTGACCCAAGTCAAAAGTTCTCGAGAGGGTGAAACCGAAACTCAATTCGGAGTGGAACCGGGAGTCATCAGAGGAAGAACACTTTTGTCGTTCACACTTGTGTCAACGAGGTCCGTGACACTATTTTCACTTGACCTTTAAATGGTCGTCTCTAAATTAAAGGACACTCCACTCTTTGACCTGACACACTCACTTTTGACCGTGCACTACGCGTACAGCCCAGGCCCTTTTAACTCTCCTTCCCGATCCCGATCCTTGAATAATTAAAAATGTGTTTAATGAAGAACACCCTTGACCATCAGTTGAGAGTGAGAGACGCAAGTTTTCAAATTAACTGTCACTCACAGTTAATCACCAACTCATGTTGAAGGTCAGGACACACACACACACTTCTCCACACTCTCTGTGTCATTTTATATCCTCAGACATCCTGTTGATGTCAATCTTCCCCACCTTCCATTCCTGGGTGTGAGCTTGAGGTCACAAATCCGACCTTTCCCTTTTTATTTTGTTGCAGTCACACAAATTCCAAATTTTACTTTCACTCAGAAAGAGACTTGAGTATAAAATAAGGCAGACAATTTCCACTAGAATCTACTAAATTGGAGCATTTCCTCTTCCTTGGTTCCTCAATTAACACACACACATTCCTCGTGTCACTTTTGTCCGCTCCCTGACCCACACAATCACAAACACACACACCACTCACCCGTCTTCTACTCCCTGGCTCCCTGTGTGTGTGTGTGTGGGAGTTGAATTCTTTGCTTTTTGGAAGTTACGATTAAATCTCCAAAACTATTTAATCGTAAATCTTAAAATCCCGGGAATTTTCTCCACTCAAAAAACCAACTCAAATAAAAATTAGTCTAATTGTACACGCACAAAAAATTTAAAATCTTCCAATCCCTTCATCTTTGACCTCCCTAAAGTCTGTGAGGGTCATGTGGGTTCCATTATTGGTGTACTGGTGGATATTTGTTGACGATGAGTGTCAATATTCTTCAAAATTTCCAGAAATGGGGGGGCGATTTTGACTGGAGATCGGGTTTCGAGATCTCTCGGTTCATTTCTCAAAAAAATGGGGAGCCCAAGATTTTTTTTCTCTTTGGAGGAGACGACAGATTTGATATGATATGAGAAAAATGGCAGTGACTGACTGGAGTTACACTCTGACTGAGGAGGATGAGGATCCTTCGACGACAGTCGGACAATCCTGAGCGTACATATGTTCACCGCCTCCTCCCCTCATCAAACAATATTGTCAATATTCCTCCTCACCGAATAATTTTTATTCTGTCCAGTTTTGTGAGAGTAAAAAATAAGGGCACCATCCGCCATTCGGACTCCGTTATAAGAGTGTGAGGTCACTCTCATCCTCATCCCAGTCTGAATATCCTTTCCCTACCCTCCCTAATCCTAATTCAAGTTGACCAGTTGGAGGTGGGACATGACCTTCAAATTTTGTTGACCCTTTTCTATTGTATTCACCACAAGGAACGAACGGACCAAAAAAATTTCGAAACATTATCATTTCCACATTTTCCTTCTGTCCTTCCTTCTTCACCCAGGTCAACATCATTTTGATCTACACGGATGACCTGTCCTCCTTGACCCACGTTGTGTCATCAACATCTCAAAGATGAAAGGTCAACAGACACAAATGACGAGTAACAAATTTATTACGGACAGTTTCAAAATTTTCAAAAGTTGACTTGATTCTGATCCCAACTTCTTTCCCTTTGATGGTCCAGCTTCGATATTTTTGCAATTTTTTGAAGAAGCCATGGAGATTTTACACACAAATAGAGAGAGAGAGGAGGAGAAGGAGAGTGTGAACGTGACAAGATGAAAGAAGAGAAGAAGACGAAGAAGAAGGGGAAAAAAAGAGGCGGAGATTTGTTTCACAAAAATAAACAGAGAGTGTGATCGGGAAGTCCGGGTAGAAATTTTAATGCTAATTTAAAATATTGCATGGATGTGGCCCTTTTGTAAAAAAAATAATAATTCACACAGCACAAGTTGTAGTATTCACAGAAATTTTTCCTCCGTACAGAAAAAATTGAAAACTCACTTTTTTTAAAAATTGTAACAACTTTCACTGCACCTTTTGTAAATCACAAATCACTTCCGTGGGTCCCCTCCACAAATCCGGGTATTGATTATTTTCCTCAAAATTTCCAAATTATGTACACTATTTTTTTGTACAATTTGTTTCTTCCGTGTTCAAAATAGAAATTGGGCACTCAAGAGGAATTTTCCGTGCCCTCCGAGTCCCTCCCTCCGTCTCCTTCGATAAATTTTTTGATATTTGCTGAAATTTTGTGAAATCCTCCTTCCTCTCCACTCCCTCCATCCGGGTATTGTGAATTTGTGTATTTCTCTTCCATCTCTCTATTTTCCCAATCGAGTTCACCTTGTACCTCTCCTAGAAGAGGAGGAGGAGGAGACTCTCACGGGGAGAGAAAAAACAGAGAGAAATGAGAGTTGATGACTGGTTGGGAGATGGGATTTTCGGTTTAAAATACGCCTGGAGAGTCTAAGACACTCGACTCTCACATTTCATTTACACTTGACAGGGACCATCACCAGACGAACACGGTGAGCGAAAGCCACACACACACACACTTTCACAGACACGACACACACACACACCCAGCCTTGTGTGCTTAGCGCAGAAGAGAAACTCGGCAGGAACTGTGTGTGTCTGTGTGGGACATGGTGGATTGGGTGAGAGAGAGAGAGAAAAAAGAGAGAGAGTGTGTGCACGGCTGACTGTTGACAATTCGGAGACTTGGACGCGACTGCACTCCAATGCCTGGAGAGGCTCTGCCAGAGACACACACACAGGGCTATGGCAATCCTGGAGTGTGGAAAAGGAAGCAAAGTCTAAAGAAGAAGGGAAAAAAACCAAGTCGCTTTTCCCACAGATTGCTAGACTACACGAGAGAGATAGATAGTCCGATCCCAGCCTCTCAAGTCATGAGAGATGAGTTCCCTTCACTCTATTTCCCTCCACTTTTATCCTTCTCTCTCCCTCCAGCCCCTCCACTACTGTACTGTAGATGTGTGTGGATGTGTGTGTGGGATACAGAATCCACTTCCATTCCTCAGTTCACAGCTCGCTCTTTCGCCAATATTTTGTTACTCCCTTTTTTCGCAGTCCACATCCACCAAAGAAGGATACGGGAGTAGCGGGAGGCTAAGGAGGGCGTCGCAGCCCCCCCCCCCCCTCCATGGCAACACCCGACATACCTGCACCACACACACACATCTATAGTCATAGTGTGTGTCTGTGTGTGTGCAAGGGAATTTTGAATCTTTGGGCTATCATCCTCTCTACCAGTCCCTCCCAGTCCTTATGTACACACTACAGAGAGTGAGAGAGAAAAAGTTGGATGCAAAATTCGAGACGGGGTCTATTTAATGTTCTGGCGATATTTAAGCCTTTATAGCATGGCGCTGTAGCACACACACACATTTGTTCAGTGCACTGTATTTTCCTCCCACTCTCTCTCTCCCTTCTGGGGACAACGTGGGTCACAAATTTTTGGGATCCTTGATTTATGACGGATCTTATGATCGAACTGGACCCTCAAAACGTACATCTGTGCATGTGACCGTACATGTCTGTGTGTGGAGTGTGGAGGGTCAGGAGAAAGGATTTCCGAATAAAAATGGTAAAGTGGAGGAGAAAAGAGGGAATCAGATAGCATTGAAAAACTTTTTACATATATTTACGATTGACTTTGTCTCCATTCATCCTCTCATCATCCCTTTTTATGTGGAAGAGAGAGAGAGAGAGAGTGAGGGGGAGAAGGGCATAAAAAAGTTTCATCTTGATTCGACTGCCCCCATCGTATCTCTTCCTTCGCATCCTCGTTCTTGCCCCGTGGGGAAGAGTTTGACAAGAGTTTAAGCATAATTATACAGTCAGGATTGGTGAGACAGTTTTTAAATTTTTCTCTCATCGGGAGAAAGTGAAAGTTGAATGGACGTTAACGACAAGGGGTAGGACACAAACACACACCGCAAAAATAAGGCTGTATGATAAAGGTGAAGTAAATTGGACTGAGGGAGAAGGATTTAGCAAAATTTAATATCTATGTAAATAGAAGGAGGAGGAGGGAGGGGAGGAGGGGGAGGGGTATTGGGAAAAGGATTGTGGAGAAAAGTTGTCTACACACACGAGAGTGTAGTGTGTGTTGGTTTCGGGAATAGCAAAGTCTCATAAAACTGAGGGGCTGAGAATATAATGATACCGGATATTGGCCGTAGTTGAGTGTGCGAGTTGTGTGCTAGTTGGTCGCTGCTACTTAGGAGGAATTCAGTCCACACTCCGCTTGTACGGAGTCCCATATTCTGTGAGGGAGTGAATGTGCTGGAGAGACGGGAGAAAGCGAGAGGGAGGGGAGGAGGGGTGGTCGGCGGTGAGTTTGAAAAGAGAGAATGGAGATGGGTCGATTCAGTGACTGCAGGTAAGAGAGGGAATGGCGAACACACACACACGTCAATATAAGGCGAACGAGACTGCGCTCCCCTGACCCACTCTCCGGGTCGCAGGCGCTTTGCGCGGGGGTAAAAATTTATCGAAGAAAAACCCGACTAACGATCGGCCTCGACTCTCTTTCTCTCTCTCTCTCTTCTTCCAAGTCCTGCAGCTACAACTAAAGTTGTGTGTGTGTGTGGACGGATATAAGTATACCTACCTACTGGAAATTCCAGCTGAGCATGTGCACTGCACAATAATACATCAGATGGCTGTGTGTGTGTGTGTCCTGTTGCCTCTACGCTCGGCTGTTAGGCTGTGTGCCGCGGCGGTTCGAGCAAGACTTCCTCAACTTAGTAGAGAGTCTAGACACACACACAGCCTATGACTACACACCGACGGCCGACATTATTAACAAGAGAGAAAGAGAGAGTGAAACATTATTCCACACTATATTTACATACATGTATTGGATACGTGTGTGTGGAGGAGATTCCTTTGGGGAGAAATTTCATAATGCTCTTCACCCACTACACACTCTCTCTCTTTCTCTCTCTCACACACACACACGAGATTATCCTATCTGATAGCATATGGATTTTCCTGGTGGTTCTCACATTTATTAGCACTGACAGAACAGTGTAGTGCTCTCATATTTTATGACTAGTCAATGGAATCCTCACCCTGTGTGTGTGTGTGTGGACTTATTGCAGAGTGGAGGAGTAGCAGCTGGACATGTTGGCCTTTTTCTATGAGAATCCTGGCCCTTTCTCTCCGGCCCTCATCCATCCATAGCCATTGTCTTGGTGGATGCTTTCACTCTGCACAAATGTGTGTGTGCGTCTGTTTGTTAGCTGGTGTGTATGTGTGTGTGTGTACTGGGCGAGCGGTAATTGCGAGCTTCTAGACAACTTCCATTTTCCATTTCCTCTTCCGTCCTTGAAATAGAGACAGAGCAGAGGGAGGAGAAGGAGGATTACGATTCTCTCTCTCTCTTCCTCTCTCTCTACTGTGTGTGTGTGTCTGTCAATGGGCTTTTCCGTAATTTTTCCCTATCCAACATTTCCCTGGAACATATGACCGTCAGTTTCCACTGGAATGTCCATGGCTGTAACGCGGAGGAAATATGTTTTTGATGGATAGTTGTGGGATTTGAAAGGGGGTCAAGTGATGGAATTCTCGAAGAGAGAGAGAAAGAGATTCGGGACAACGTCACACTTGTTGTTGTTGATTGCTCTGTATGCAGAGCAGAAGAAGAGAGACGAAGGTGCAGGTTCATATTGTAAATGGAGATTTTACAACAGTCCGCTCCCTCTCACCCTCCATGTTATAAATAACGGGAGGAGAAAGAGGGAACGTTGCACTTTCACTCTTGAGAGGCAATTTGGTGTGTGTGTCGGGCTTCTGTACCTTTCCTACTTTGTCATAGTTGCACCGTCCCACTTTTCCATATACATAAATCCCCCAGTCAAATCAAAACTGCAGAATCCTCCATGCATACTCAAAGGAGATGCTTTTTCGAAAAAGCAGACAAAAGAAAGAAAACTTTTTTCCATTTTCCGAGTCCACACTTTATAATTGTTTATTTTATTGTCATCTCCTCAAACAAATGTGTCCAAATCACGTGTGCAGACATAAAAATTCGCACCTCGTTTTGTCACATGATGCAAATATGTGGTTCAATGCATTAGCCTGAAATTCAGTCTCTCTCTCTCACACTCAGAAAGGAGAATAACCCGTCCTCCTGTAAAAAGCAATTTCACACGCTGCCATTTATATTAATTTTTTTTGCGTAATTTTCGATGTGGAAGGCGGGATTAAATAAAATCACGATTATTCAATAAAAACTTATTTTACGATGTAAAACGACTCAACGCTAAGCGTAATTATACTTTTCCTCCCAGTCTTCTCCTCCTCCTCCTTTGTAAATGAATTTCCATACATGAATAACCAGTGCTCAAACACACACACACGTAAAAAGAGAGAGAGAGAAAGAGAGAGATGAATGAATACTCTCTTGGAGAGAGAGATCCCCAAGACGAAAGAGTAGACAAGATCCAACCCGTCAAATTTTTACACAGCAGTTAAATTTCTTTTTTTCACAACTATTTTTCAACACGCGGAACATTACATGTGTCTACATACTACACACACACACACAGATGAAGATCAAGTGGAGAGATGACTGCGTATTCCTCCTCTTCTTCCGTCCTCCTTTTTTCCCCTCTTTTTTTCTCCCTCTCTCTCTCTCGTCCCAACATTTGCTCCCCCATTTCTCATTTTATTAGGATAGAAAGAAGAAATGCAACAAGAAATATCGCATCCTCTTCTCCGTACACACTTCATTAACTACACTAGACAGAGAGAGAGAGTCAGTCGGCACACACACGTACACACGTCTTCCCTACCCAAATAGTTGTTAATTTTGATTCATAGGCCACCCCCACACATTCAAGAAATTGACAAAATAGAATCGTACAGAAAATACGTTCTTCCAAGTGTGTAACTTTCGTCAAAAGAACAACCCAACACACACACCTGGGCTGTGTGTGTGTGTGTGTGTGGAGTTGGATCATCCTTTAAGAATAAAGACTCATCCGCCCTCCGCATCATGAAAGTGTCAATTTCTTCCTCTTTTCATCGTCCCAAGTCAACGTCAAGCTGGAACGTGTGTGTGTGTCCTCATAATCCATGGTATACTACTAATTCACAACCATACACACGCATTAAGTATCTGTGTCTTCCATGCGTACTGACATTTTCTCTCTCTCTCTCTTTGGTGGTGGGTTTTGGAACCGGAAATTTGGTTTTTCGTCCTTTTCGGCTCCCGTCTTGGAAAAAAGAGAAATCCGGGTTTTTGACAGACAAAAGATTTTGTCCATCCATCTAAAAATAAGGACATTTGTTGTGGTGGTTCAATTTATTTTTGTCAAAGCATGTCACTCTCTCTCTCTCTCTCTCTGCGTGTGTGTGTCTGATTTAAATACTCAATAGGTGACCACACTTCATGGTCCACTTTTCTCAGCCATAAACCCGAGAAAGTAGAAAGTGTCGTGTGTGGAGAGAGCGGGTGTGTGTGTCTCAGGAAAGGGGAATAAAATTGTGTACGCAAATTATTGGTTCCACTTATTATTATTATTCTCTCAGTTTTCACCAGCCACACTTTGACTAGGGAGAGAAAAAAATGTGGGGGGACCTAAATAGGTGCAGAAACATGGTCACAGTACCATAGTTGCCTGGAGAGTTTCACTTTTATAGATGCGGGTGAATTATTTATAGGTACCTACTGTAATAGGACGTCTTTCCCACACATTTTATAATGTACATCCACACCCAACACACACACAGTCAGTCGTCAGTCACACACACGGGGAAATGCGAATTTGTCGGACTTGTACATAAAGTCTGTATTTCTGTATGTGTGTGTGGTGTAGAATAAAATATGAAATAGCGTGACAAGGAATTGATTCACAACATTAATAGGCATTGGTAGACTACCAATGGTAGTGTACAGTGTGTGTATGTGTGTGTGTTGCATGATAGCATATCTAGAGGACAAAGTGTGCAAAAAAATAAACGTTCGTTAGACTTTTTGTGAGGATAATATCTAAATGTTGCTAAATATTATTGTGCTCTCGCTCCAACAGAATAGGGATATGTGATTAGAAATGGGAAGGCCTACACAGAGAGAAAGGAAGAAAGGGAAAAAATGAAACGTTAATAATATATAGAGCTATCAAAATGCGTTTACTTGGAAGGTGTACACTCGGTTCCTGTACGAACGACTAAGAATTCTCGTGCACTTTATGTCACCCCTCCCCACTTTCCACTCACCAGAAAGTGAAAGAGAGAAAGGAAAGTGTGTGGTGTGCATGTGTGTGTGTGTGTGTGTAAGTATATACACGTGTAGGTATACACGAAGGAGTATGATGGATAATTTGTAATAATGGCAAAAGCAAGACGTTATGCACACGAATGAGAGCACAACTCCGTTTTTTTATTTCCAGTTTTCAAACCATCTCTCTCTCTCTCAGTTTTTTTTGTTGTGTTGGCAGTTGGCAGTTACTCTGATGTTGTTCCATGATGTTGAGTACATGTCGTAGTCCAGACCCACCTCCCATAATCTACATAGCTTATCTACAGTGTATGGGGTGGCCTACTTAATGTCAAGAAGAATAAATGGACTCTGAATATTTGTCAAAAAGGAGGGAGAGGATTGATTAGGGACTACAATATGCTTGGACAAATGGGGGGGATAACAACTGGCCCGTGTGTGTGCACTCACGGGTCTCCATTTCAAATCGCTTGTGTCCCACCACTCACCATCATATCAGAAAGGGAGTGCATTTTAACAGAGACTGAACATTATGAAAAAATTATATCCAGAGAGTTGCATGTACGCATTGCATTTACATTAGTCGGAGGATATGAAATTTATTCAAAAAGATAATGTTCGTAATTGTTTTTTAGGATGGAGGGTGCGTGTGTGGGTGTATTTTTGAATAAGAAGTAGAAGGGACATAAACACTTTCACTGTTAGGTACTTTCCTGTCTTGGAATCACATTTTTGAAATATCAACTCCGAAAGAAAGCGTGCAGTAGCTTTTTTTCGGTGTTCCAGCCCCAGCCATTTTGAGTAGTGGAAAATTGAGAGGATGTGTCCTAAGGATTTTTAGATATTCCAAAGTGTATGCAAAAGAGAGTCATATTGCAATTTATTATATGGAAAAAGCTACCATATATCATATCTCACACAGGTATATAAAAGCACAATTCAGGGTTTCGTATATACACGAGTAATGTATACATATAATAGGATGGGTGTGTGTGTCCCATTTGAATTTGAGTTATTGTCATTTTACACACACCATCCACACACACACTTGAAAGCTACTGGATTTGGTTGAGAGCTTTCACTCACTCACTCTTTCCTGAACCTCTTTAGGTCAAAGTGCACTCGGTTGTTTGGAGGATTAGGAATCACTGTCCGAATCAGATTATGATTTATTGTAAACGTCTTGAGCGTCAAAAAGTATCCAATTCCATTGTGCAATCCAGTGTAATAACAACGTACCAATCTCCTTATCAAATATATTTCCCTAAAAAGGTCATCATCAAAAAGGATATTATTATATTTTAATTTGGACTCTTCACTGACAAAGCCCGAGTGTAGTAAAGCGTGACGAAGAGAGTCTTGTGGATTCCATACTCAAAATGAATAGTCAATGACATGGAGTATAGCTTTAACAATTTCCATCCTGACTAACTATACTGATACTGAATATTGGACTGACTGAGAGAAAGGGAACAGCTACACGAGGGAATGAATGGAAAAGCTGTTAATTGAATAAAATAATCATAATATCAAATATTTATTAAAACAGTATAACTATTGTAGTTTACATGTTGTATATCATATTATACAATAAATAATCAATGTTACGTAATCCCATGCACTCCGAACCTAATACTTTCTGTGTTAAATTACATATCCATAATACATAATATCTAACAATTCATTTTCATTTTAGTATAATATATCTCTAATTCATTGTACATTGATCAAATATGTGTAATGTATGCTCACTTAGCATCCATACATCACGATGCCTTACGCCAGCTTACGTAGTCTGGCCGAATTTTCAGCCTACGCCACTGTATTGCCTAAAAATAATACGAATTCGACGAAATTTCAGCATATTCGAAGAAAATTTCTTTTGGTTTTTCCAAAAAAACTATACACTAGATATAATGACATTTTTGCTGGCTTAACTTGGCGTAAGCTGAAATTCTGGACATCGTGATGCTATTAGCATCCCATCCTTCTGAATATTCTTCAAAGTCAGTAGTAAACATTATGAACAGTAAAAGCTGTTAATGCTAATTTTTGTAGAAATTCTGTTGGTTAACTTGTCATCGTCCAGCCTATATATTATATAGTGAGTTCCACACACAGTTCCATTTATAAAACATGAGACTAAACAATCACCATACCGGCAACTACATTTTTCTTTTTTTGTAAATTTGTAGTCAGAGATATTCATTTTGTCCGTAATTTCTTCCCACACAACCATAAAAAAGTCGTGTGTGAATCCAACAAATTTTTCTAGAAAAAAAAATTGGCGAATTCGACAGCCTAGTCTCTGTCAAAAAAAATATACGTACGAAAATCAAGTATTATACAAAAAAACAATTAAACAATATTCTCCAACCTACTGGGAGGATACAATTGTTACAGTCCAGGCATGATGTATGCGATATTATCCAATATGCTGTTTAACTGCTCGGGAGGAATTGAATTGAGTTCTGGAACTTGTTGGGTCAAACACAATAAGGGTCCAGTGGCACAAAGTAGGGAGTCTAGTAGAACCTATGATTTCAAAACAATTGTATTATAAACTACAAATACTCTTAAATATTTTTAAAACGTATTCATTTTTTTAAAAAAAGAAAGACTCACAGACAAACTTCCACTGACAGTCTGACCCTCATGTTCTTTCAATCTCTCGCCAATAATTGTTAATGATTCGCCTAAAAGACTGAAATGGGCAGCAACATCCATGGGAGACGTCCCAGTCACTTTGTACAAAACGGACTCGTCGTCCTTTCTTGGAGAATATCTAAAAAATTATACATACATATTTAAAATGACTACAACATGTTGACCTACAGACTGTAAAAGTTTGTACTTGGGAAAAAACTTACTGTTGTGTATGTTTTGTGGAAAGAAATCTTGAAGAGGAAGGGACTTGAGACACAGTTTGAATGGTTGACACATTCACATTACTATTACTGTTATTAACAATTCCTTTGCTAGTAATAATTTTTTTATCATTTCTAATTTGCACATTAGTTTGTTGAGTAAAGGATTCTGAGGAACCTAAGGAAAAGTTACTTGCACTGGTTCTACTAGCTTGAGCGTGGCCTGGTGGACCCTTTGGAGATTGCCGTCCTCTTGTTGTTGAATTTTCATGGTTATTTGTTTTAACTTGTGGTGACCCGACTGTTGCAGGTGATGCCTTTCCATTGGTGGTCAAAGAATTCATTTTCCCTTTACCAGCTGTTGTTATTGTACGACTACTTGGATTCTTCATACTTGACACACCACTAGCAGTAGCAGCAGTGGTAGCAGAAGAGACAGCAGACTGTGGTGATTTTCTTTGTTGTCCTTTATGATGATTAAATGATGTTTCTTTCGTTGGTTGTTGATTCAAAACTTTGTTCGAATGTCTCTTTGCGACAGGTGCTGGGGGTGGTTTTGGTAATTTTGGTGGTTTCGGAGCAGCAGAATTTTTCATATTCTCACTTAAATTTGCATTTTTCTTCATTATTTTGGTTGCTTTATTCTTCCACAATTTTTTCTGATTTTGTGGAACTGTTGACCAGAGTTCTCCCAACTTTTTTGAAATGCCAGGAGGATCCAAATTTGGATATTGTTTCGGTAATTGTTCACGTTGCTCTTTTGCCCACAACATGTACGCGGTAACTCTTGGACTCTGTCAGAAAAAAACAATAAAAAATACCATGAGGTGAGATACCACTTTCATTAAATTCAAGATACTCGATAGCTATTTTCAAATGAAGGGAAAAATATTGAGTATGAGATTTTGAAAAAATGTAATAACAAATAATTTTCGAAATCTGTTAAAGCATCCTTACCCCTTTGTCTTTTCGTGCTTGCTTAACTTTACCCTGTACCCCATGAGCCCCTACTTTTCTAACTTTTTCCATGCTCTTCTCCATAAAATAGGTAGATTCGGCTTGAGATTTGAGACGATTTATTGAAGTATTTTCAGCGATTTCCGTTGCACCATCTTCGTCATCTAACAATTCTTCATCAATAATTTCTTCAGCTGCTAGCATTGGCATTGAACTCACAAATTCGGGTGGTAAGTCAATTTCCAAGTCTCCTTCCTCGTCATCGTCGTCATCATCATCGTCATCCATCATCCCATGACTATGGCCATGTAAACTGGATTTTACTTGTAATTCCAAAGGTTGTAATTTAATTCGCTTCTTTGGCTGTTGTTTCTTTAGCCCTCTCTTAGGAGCTTCTCCTCCAATTTTTAATGTTACCTAAAATACATGATTGAGCGTTACAAAAAATTAATGATTAACCTTTGTATCATACATTTAAGAATGTGTACAAAATATGAATGAAAGTAATCTTTTCCCCCTACTTACCTTGGGAGTATGAGCAGATTTCTCCCTCTTTGTCGGCTTTTCTTTGTCATATTTTTTCCTCGGTTTTTCAAATCCATCCAGAGATTCATAACCTGATAGTAGGGAACTTTTTTTCCTAACTCGGCCAGATCGAGATATAGACGCACCAGAGCCTGTCACATCAAGTCAAGCCATTAGTAAATATTCACAACAATCAACAAGGAAATACAGGATTTATGTATAATGAGGAGATATTTTTTAGTCAATCTCTTTTCCCTCGTAAAAGTGTCCACAATTAGCTGTTGATGTACACACAAATTGTGGAGACAGACAAAGAATAGCAAATTGAGTAAACTTACCAAGAAATGAATCAGAGGGACTTGGAGAAAGGGCTGCACACATCCCGTATTAGTTAGTTGTTGAATGAAATCTGTCAATAATTACAATTTTTTCCCATTCAAAGCTCACGCTTCGCATTTATGGCGCCAAGAAATCATTCAAATAATTCATGGCATAACTCAGGGATACAAAGCTTTGTAACAAAGATGCTAATGTTATTGTTGGCTAAATGGCATTTTATTAATGGACACTCACTGCATCTCGGTCATAGTCAATCATGAATACTTTTTCACCAATAATTCTGTTCTTTTTCATAACCCATTGTTGTTGTTTCATAAATAATGATAACAGTCCTTGGCGTCCCTATCATAAACATTTCCGGCGAAGACTGAGACAAGCAGAAGAACAATCTCAAGTTCCTTCTTTTACAAATTATGGATTGGATCCAACAGAAATTGCTGTAGCTCAGGTATTCATCACTTCACAAATTTTGGGGTCATGTCATACTAGAAGAATAATGGAGCATTTGTGTCTAAATAGATGTTGTACAAATCCATAAAATCCGAGTTGAAAGGAGCAGTGGAAAAGTCATTCGACAGTGCAGTCAAAGAATACATAAGAGCCTTTGAGGATGACTTTCGTCATAATGAGAATCGGCCACCCTCATATCCTAGTCCACGAGAACAGTCTAACCTAAATGACTTGAACAGGCCACAAATAAGACCTCCTGGTCATCAGCCAGGTCAATATCCTCCTATTCCATATCAACCACAGCCAGGTCACCCCCAAATACCTCCTCAAGGTCAACAACATCCTCCAGTCCAACATCAACAACGACCAGGCCAGCCTCAACTTCCTTCCCGAGGTCAGCACCCTCCAAATCAATATCAACCACAGCCAGGTCACCCACAAGGTCCTCCTCAAGGTCAACAACATCCTCCTATTCAACATCAACAAAGGCTAGGTCAACCCCATATCCCTCCTCGAGGCCAACATCCTCCAAATCAATATCAACCACAGCCAGGTCAACCCCAGATTCCTCCCAGAGGTCAACAGCATCCTCCAGTTCAACAACACCCACAAATTGGACGGCAGGGTTAACAGTCAATTTGAACTGAGAAGCCAGTAGTACAAGTTATAAAATAAAACGTTTTTGGACTTGGATGTAAATAAAACACAAAAGACAATTTTTATTAAAACGTTTCGTTTCAACAAAACACTTTTTACACAATATTTAATTAATTTAATGTACAAAACTATGAACTTTTACTTTGTATTGAAATGTTTGTAGTACAAATCATCCAAATAACTGGATTCCTTTTGAAAATATGCAGCGTCCGAATCGCCTGGTAGGAAACTGGTATTATTTACGACATTGTTGTACTTACTGGAAAAATCGGCAGTAGTCTCAGTAGAGAAGTCAATCCCGTCTCCATCACTCCTACTTGCCATCGTAAATTGATTGATGGTGGACATACAACCAGGACAGAGTGACTGTCCACGGAGTTTTTCTAAAAATTCTTTTTCCCTCATCAATTCAGTTTTTTCCTGAATCAATTTTTGTTCCCGGATTCGGAGACGTTGCTCTGAAGCGTAGTGTTGTTCTTTGAACTGAATTCGTTCTCTCTCCAGCTCCGAGACTCGACTTGTCAATTCTACGGCCTTGTTCGACTCTAGTCTTCTCATTTCCTCAGCTTGCTTAAATAGTATTGAAGTTAAGTATGAATTTAATATTACATTAGTTATGTATGAAAGTAAACTCACCTTTTTCATATCCTGAGCCTCTGTCGTTTTAACCCGCATATTTACTTCTAGATCTCTGAGTCGACTGGAACATAAAGAAATGAGAATAATTATAGTTTTGGCATATTTACAAAACTGGGAAATAAATTGATGGTTTGTATTTACTTTTTTTCCCGTTCAAAATCCATTTTATCCCTTTCAAAATTTATTTTCTCTTCATTCAATTTTCTTCTCTCTACATTAATTTGAGCAATAGAGTCGGCTAAAGCATTTCGTTCTTCTTTTAGTAATCTTAATTCCATTTCATTTTGCTGTTGAGATTGGGTAGTGGTTGAAGAGCCAAAATGATCCGGATGAGTCATTCTCAGTTCGGAAACAATATTGGCTCTTGTATTGTTCACTTGAATAACATTTTGGATATCTCGGAGAGATTTTAGTATCTGTTTTTGGTCCAACTCCAGACTCACATGGGATTTCTGCAAAAGAACACACATTTTATTGCCCCCTCATTTCGTAAATTTATTTTTTAGGTAACTCACTTGCACTACTTCATTTTTAGCATCCAGGGTTCTGCAATTAAATACAATAAGAAGATAAATGGTTTTAAAATGGAATTGACAGCTCTGTCACTTAAAAAATTTTGGAATGAAACAGATGTAGGAGAAAGTTGAACTTTCTCCATGGCGCAATTGTTTTTCCATTACTATTTTTGCCAGTAATAATTAATATATCAATTAAACCTTAATATACGACGCATATCTTTTCTAAAATCCTTCAATTGACTGGCAACTTTGTCCTTCTTGTGAGTATTTTCTTCATTACAAAATTGTATTGCTTGAGTCATGGACGTGACTGCTGCTTTCACTACACTTTCTTTAATTTTCTTTTGCTGTTTATTCAATTTGACAATCTCATCTTGTAGATTCCTTTCCGCTTCTAAAATGAGAATTATGCTGTATTATACACGATATTGTATACATGAAATCACAGATTGTCACAAATTGTTTTTACCCATAATTTGTAAATTCTTTTTAGACTCTTCCTCCAACTTTAATCTTGAAAAAGAGTCAAATTTCTTATGTATAGCATCCAATTTAATGACCAACTCTTTTGGTTCCCCATTGGCCCCAGTTTTTAACGACGATTGTACTGTTTGTAAAAAGGCTGTCAATTTCTCATCAATTATTTTGTCCAGATTCTGAGTAATGACTGTAGTATTATTATTTCCTCCAGTTGACACATCATCTCTGGGAGAGGAAGAGGTGAATTCAGATGCATTCATATTTTGAAGACTAGGATTATTATTAGTACTATTCGGGGTGTAGGGTTGTAGTCTACTTTGTTGTTGTTGAAATTGTGCTGCTTGATTTTGTAATTGTTGAGTGAAACTAGCCATTGCTGACAGTTCATTTTGGAATCTTTGAGGTATTTTTGTTTCGTTGTCCAGTAATTCATTCTAGCCAGAAAGAGAGAGATTTATTATTACCGTCATTAATAAGTAGAGTAGAAAGTAGAATGATGATAAATAATTACCTTCAATCTTTCTAATCTTGAATCGTACTCTTTGTGCATAATTTTGATTTCTTCTCGAAGAAGTTCTTCTTTTCTCGCATGAGACGAGGCTGTATCAAACAAATGAATCGGCCAAAATTAAATTCAATACTTTATACTAATACATGTATTTTGGGCAAAAAAATAATTTAACTGACCTAGACAATCCATTTGATCTAGATAACTCTTTTCTTGCATTTCCAGCTGGGTCATGTACAGTGATTTTAGGCTATTACACATGGACTTGAGTTCTTCTTGATCAATCAAATGACTTGGAAGTTGTAGTGTTGTCTTGTGAGAGTCCATGACAGTGGAAGCAACGGTAGCCACTGTCGTCGGTGTTGATTTTTTGACCCGGACAGTTTTCGTTGTCACTGTCGGTGGAGGTTGTTGTTGATTGGGGATGGAAGTTGGATATGGTGACCTCGACCTTTCTGGAAAATTCTCTTCTTGATCCTCAACTTGAGGTTTTTTATTAAGAAATGGTAACACATCTACAATCGATTTGGCCTGGGGTTGACCTGTCGTCGTCGTTGGTGAGGGTTGGAATTTGACTGCTGGAGGTTCAAAAGGTGAGTCCTCTCTTTCTCCTCCTCCTCTAGCCATGGCAGCCTTTTTGTGAAAGAGAAAATTTTACAAAATTTTCCGTGTGTAAATTCAAGTAAATTGACAAAATTGTAAAATTAATTTCCGTACTTTTTGTAGTAGAATACTTCTAAAGTCAGACTCGGGTTCGGTCTTTGTCACAATCGGAGCTGGAGACGGGGCAGGGGATTTACTAGTAGGTTTTGGCCAAAAATCATCATCAAGGTCAAATCCGGATTTGGCTTTCATTGGATTGTCCTTTTTGGCTGTTGTTGTTGTTGTGGAGGGTGCCACACTGGAATTGTCTTTTGTTTTACTACCACCACCACGAGCTGAATAATTTCGATCTCCTCCTCCGGGTTCATTCACACTCTGAAGTAATTCACCAACATCGTCTTCATCAAAATTGACGGAAGTATTGTTGGCAGAGAGTCCAGGACGTTTTTTGGGTGACAAGATTGGACTGGACGATTCTCCTCTTCCAATCCCTTCTATCCCAAGCCAGTCGGATTTGGGTTGAGAAGACGTTAATGGATTTTTGGGTGTTGAGGACATAAATTTATTTGATGGAGGAGGAGATCCAATATTTTGACTTTCACCACCACCACCACCATGGGTTGTATCTTTTTGTAAAAGACTTGATATAAAATTGGATTTTGGTGGACCACCAGTAGATGAGGAGGAATTTTCCGAGAAACGAACTGATTTCGATGGATCCTACGATGAATTTTATTTAACTGTATACATCATTTTTTGTATCGATCATTCATGATTTGAGTAAATCCGGATAAAAAATCTTTCTGTCTACTGTAAAAACACTAACAACAAATTAGAAGTGTACCTTGGTTGGAGAACCAAATCTATTTGTAGTCAAATCTGACAGTTTGAAACCACCTCCATAGTTAACTTTAAATCCATTTCCATCACTATTAAGAGTTAATTTGGTTCCTGCAACATTCTCATTATTTCCCTCTTCTTCATTTTTTCCTCCTCCTCCTGTACTTCCAGACGACTTTGGTTTTGGTTTTTGACCTGCTGTGTCAATCTCCTATGAATTCGATTAAATCCCATAATAAAACAGTCACTAAATTTAGTTATGATTTGTCCCATTCTCAACTTACATCCAGAAGTTTGTCAATATCGTCAAAGTTGTCATCCGAATCTATGGACATTTTCTTTCTGGACAACTTGGAATTCTTTCAAAGTCTCAACCCCATTCTGGAAACTTGAAAATTGAGGGTCATCACCATAAGTGGATGACCTAAGTTAGTGTACACTTGGATGACTTTCAAAGTGTCCAGCAGTTGTTCCCCAAATTGTGAAATTGGGCCTCAACATTGTCAGAAAAGAAAGGAGCTGGACAAAATCAATGTTCTGAATCGATTTTGACTGTTTGTTGACCACCTTTCCGTCTCCATGAGACCTTCTCCAGCTCATGATTCCGTAATGTGACATAACTTGGGTTGGGGTGAAGCAAGATGTACAAAACTACATATTTGAGTTCCATTTGGGTAAAGTATTTTTATTTAGTATAAATAGCTTGTAGTGTGAAATGGGAAAAGAATTGCAATATGAGAGCACAAGAAATTTATGCTTCTATTATATGACGTGGCCTCAGATCTCAAATATGTCAATGCTTTTCAAAATGTAAAAATGATCATAATTTAATCAAGGGTGAATTTTGTGACACTGCCTGAATTGAAGGGTCATCAGAAGTTGTGACCGAAAGTGTGTGATTATATAATATGTAATAGGTAATTTACCAACGTTGGTAGTGGAATCGTTTTCGTTGCGTTCTTACCATCTACCTACAGGACTTTGGACCACGTCGTGCGTAACCTTAGCAGCTAACGAGGGAGAAAAACGAAAATGCCGAGATTCGATTTTTTCCGGATTTCATTCTTGTGTTGATTGTGCTGGTGAAAGCATCTTACAAAGTGGTTTCCGTCGTGATTTCCGTCATAAATTTGGAACAATTTTGTCGGTGAGTGTTTTTGATTTATTGTTATCTTAGTCAACTATATGAAATTGTCATACGTTTTTGCTTTTTTTTTATATGGACATCAAAGTTTCATGTTAGAAATTTTAACTAAAACTATTTGTAATGCTTATTGTTCACAATTTAGACTGGGCCCTGAATTGACCATTGTCATATATGGTAAATTGTGAATAATGTCAGAGTTTAAATGGAGTCGGATTCAAGACTCTTCTGGAGCATTGCCACGACCAAGGTAAGGTCATTTTACTTTTAGTAGAATTTCAACTTTGTTTTATTATTATCAAGGTGGTAGATACATCTACCACCTTGATTATTATGACCAATAATTTGGAATGAATAATTTACACAAATTAATTATTTGAAGTAGGGAGCATACATTTTGTCATTCTTATTTTTTCAGACATGGACATAGGGCTGTTGCTATCAAAGATCTTATTGTTGTGTTTGGTGGAGGGAACGGTGGTATCGAAGATTCGCTCACAGTCTACAACACTGGTAACCACGTCAACTTGTATTTAAATATTCTATTCTTATCTACTGTATCATCTGTACACATTTTGAAAATCATTTTTTACTTTGTACAGCAACAAATCAATGGTTTGAGCCGGCAGTTAAAGGGGATATTCCATCAGGGTGTGCTGCAAATGGGTTTGTTGTTGATGGGACACGTATCTTAGTATTTGGTGGAATGATTGAATATGGAAGATATTCAAATGACTTGTATGAACTTCAAGTAAGAGTTGTCATGTACTTAGTACCAAGTACTATACTTTCAGTATCAGTATCAGCAATTATGTAAAATATTATTATCATTCGTTTTTGTATGTGTAGGCTGTACGATGGGAATGGAAAAAGTTGAAAGCAAGACCAGCACGGACAGGGACAGAACCGGAACCTTGTCCTCGACTTGGCCACAGTTTTACTTTGATTAATGGTGTTGTCTATCTTTTTGGTGGTTTGGCAAATGAACGAGATGATCCTAAAAATAATATCCCAAAGTACATGGATGATCTTTGGGCATTAGAACTCAAGCCAAATGGTAGTGTTTGTTGGGATCGGCCAGTCACTTTCGGTGTGGCACCCTCACCTCGGGAATCTCATTCTGCTGTTGCCTATGTTGAAAAAGATGGATCTAAACCTCGCATCGTCATTTATGGTGGAATGAGTGGTTACAGATTGGGTGACTTGTGGATTTTACATTTAGGTATAAACAACATTATTTTCTTTTCAATTACATATTTATACATTAATGTCGACAAGTTAATAAAAAAGACAAAGTACAAGTAGAGACGAAGTACAAATTTACAGGATCAAATACTGATATCTTGATATGTAATGTTGTTTTGTTTTCATATTTTTACAGACACTATGACATGGACTAGACCAATGGTTCATGGACTAAGTCCTCTTCCTCGATCTCTTCATAGTGCAACCCTCATTGGAAATAAGATGTGGATCTTTGGTGGATGGGTTCCTCTCATCTTGGATGACCTCAAACATACAATGAATCATGAGAAAGAGTGGAAGTGTACAAACTCATTAGCTTGTCTTAATATTGGTATGTTGGTACACAATAAATTTCAATTTTTTAATATTTTTAATATCGTAAGTACAAAGTACGTGATAGTAAATTGTGTTCCTTTTAAAAAATATTTTTAGACACTTTAACTTGGGAAAATGTTCAACAAGATGCACTAGATGAAACAGTACCACGAGCAAGAGCAGGTCATTGTGCTGTCGCAATTGCTCATAGACTTTATGTTTGGTCAGGGAGAGACGGTTATCGAAAAGCTTGGAATAATCAGGTACTATATTTGTCTTTAGTTTATTTATTTTTTTACAAAATTTGTTACATTTAATGCACAAAGTTACACACAGTTGTTTGTTGTTGTTGTTATTATTAAGTATTTTAAATTTTGATTATGATTTATGTTTAGGTTTGCTGCAAAGATTTGTGGTACTTGGAAGTAGAGAAACCAGCTCAACCTGGTAGAGTTCAACTTGTCCGAGCCTCCACAAACTCACTTGAAGTTTCTTGGAATCCAGTTCCCAATGCTGATGGGTACATTCTTCAGATACAAAAGTATGATGCACCTCCTGTCAAAGAACCAATTCCAACCCCGGTTCCAGCAGCTGCAACTCCTACTGGTATGAATACTTTAGTACCCATGCCATCACCTATCATGACTCCTATTCCAGTATCTGGAGCCACTATTTCTCCTCGACCACGTAAGTTTAATATTATCAAAAAAATGTTGTCATTAAATAATCCATGTTTTCATTATGACAATAAAAAAATTTATTCATTATTATTTCAGCTGCAAGTCCAATGGTACAGTCAGAACCAAGTACAGCATCTCCAGCTAAATTACCAACGGCGTTCCAGTCTCCTCTCCAATCCTTCTCTTGCTAATCGGACTGTAAATCCTCCTCCTCGTTCAACTGCAACGATTGTTGGAACTCCACAAGCTAGAGGAATTGTTCGTTTAAGGGGACCCCCAACAGCAAGCCAACAAGGGATTCGAGTTGTTACCCCAACACTTTTGACCCCTGCTCAGTCACCTTCAGTATCACAACAATTGAGTGGAATGCAAGCATTAGCTCAAGTTGCAGCGTCAACTCAGAAAATTCAAACTCAACAACAACAACAACTTGTCTCGGGATCTCAAACAATTTATACCCAGCAACGTGGTGGTGCAATTCGTCTAGCAAATCCTGGCCAGTTGAAACAAGGATCTCTTCCCAGTGGGACTAAGCAAGTTGTTGTACAAAAAGGAGGACAAGGAAGTGGTCAACAACAAATTTTGACAGTGTTAAAAACAAGTCAAGGTATGACTGTTGTTCCAGCTGGTCAAGGAGCAAGTACTAGTGGATCAATCGTCAAATTAGTCAGTGGGACGGCTGGAGGGAAACAAATTTTTTCCACAAATCAACAAGGACAACAAATTGTTGGTGGGAATTATATTGTTAGCGGAAATCAATTGGTTCGAACAGCTGGTGGAGCAACGACTGTCCTAGGGAAAACAGGAACTAATCAAATTTAGTCAGTGGGACGGCTGGAGGGAAACAAATTTTTTCCACAAATCAGCAAGGACAACAAATTGTTGGTGGGAATTATATTGTTAGCGGAAATCAATTGGTTCGAACAGCTGGTGGAGCAACGACTGTCCTAGGGAAAACAGGAACTAATCAAATTCTTCGTAATGCTCAAGGTCAACAGTTTGTTGTCGTTAATCAATCCTCAAATTTAAGGGGATTACAGCAAGGAGGAGGTGATGAGTTTTCATTTTACTATAAACACAATATTTTTTCATTCAAAATTTTATCTCTTAAATGCTACTAGGTATGTTTTGATTCTTTGCTGATTGAATAATTAATATTTTTTGTTTAACTGTGAAGGTGGATCATCTCAAAATCAACAAATGAAAATGATTATGGTTTCTGCAGCAGGGACAATTGGTTCAACAGCCAAACCATTCACTGCCAGTAGTCTCAGTCAACAGGGAAAACAGATTAATTTAGGAGGAGCAAAATCTGCATCTCCTTACCTGTCCTCTGGAAATACTATAATTCAATTACAACAAGGAGTTCAATTAGGATCATCAAATCAACAAACAATAAATGTTGGTGGTAAGCCAATAACAGTGCAAATGCCGGGTGGTGGTCAAAAAACTGTCTATCTTGCTAATCCTCAATCACTGGGAGCAAGTCAAACTGGGAAGATAATACAGACCAGTCAGGGAGCTAAGATTATGACTAGTCAACAACAACAACATTCTCCAGCCAAAGCAATGACTGCCTCTCAACTTGTACTCGAAGCAAATATTAGTCTAGCTCAAGAACAACAACAACAACAGCAGCAGCAACAACAACTTGTTAATCAGACAGATGATCAAATGTCATTTCAAATAGAAAGTATTGACCAGGACCAGAGTGAATTTGACAGTATGGCTCATTTTGAAAACTCGACAACATTTACAGCAGAAGAGGCAGCTGAACTTCTTGGAACGAGTGACCCATCGTCAATTTTTGCAAAATCTGATACTTCCATGCCCGACATAAACTCTGGTGAAATAAATTTGATAGAGTCTGACTCTAGCAGTGGTATTCAACCCATGGAAGTTGATGCTAGTGGGACTTCATCATTACAAGAGGGGACTTTTGTGTTGGACAGTAGTAGCGGGGAGGCGGCTGGTCGTACCATGCAATTTACTCGTGATGCAAATGGTGATTTAGTTCTGCTGGTCAGTTCAGCTCCTGGAGAAAATGCTGGTGCAAGTTTTGTCAATGGGAATTTTGTGACTGTGGCGAATCCAAGTGGAGATGGTGATGCAGCGACCATTTTGGGATTAAAAGGTGGCTGTGAAATGTATGACCATAATACAAAAGTAAGTATTTTTTAATTTTTTATTTAGTTTGTGTGCATAAAAACTTTATTTAAGGTGTGTAACATACAAAGATATAAGAAAATTGATACATTCACTGAGACACAGTAATAATTCATAAGATATCAAACAGATTATAAAATATCTATGTAAAACAACATTTTGTTCATTTTTATAGATTTAGTAATAGTTTACAGAATTAGTAATTGACTAATATTCAAATCAAAAATAAGTGAATCTATAGTCGTGTAAGACGGAGACAACGTTTTTTCTCCTACAGCCAATAATATGTCAAATGTTCTTATATCTCAAAATGTTAATTGAATAATTACTAAATACACGAGGGAATCACACAAAAAGAAGTTTCATAATAATTACTAACATTTATGATATGAACTCATTCATTTCTCTAATAATTTTCACAAATTTTTTTCTCTTCAGTTTAGTTGGAAAAATATTTTTGGACTAAAGGGTGGAAGTCCTTATTATGACGGGCCATTATCCAGTAGTAGTGGTGGTGGTGAAGAAGATGGACAAATTATTGACAATGAAGAAGAGTCACAGAGGAATAATCAAAATTCCCAAAGTCAACCCATTTCTGATCAAGACACACAACTTTTCAATACACAAGACTTTGCCGAGTATGAAGCATCCATCAACTCTCATCAATCATCTTCTACTGGTTGTGACAATAGAAATGGACTATCTCCAACAATGTCATCATCCTCATGTCCTAACCTAGATTCAAATTCTTCCGTTCCTGAGTCCTCTGTCACAAATACTGCTCTTCCTCCCTCCACCACAGACTATAATGGACATGAAAATGGTCAAAATCCAATCAACAATGAGATGATGGACGTTGAACCTACCACAGATTCTAAAACTGTCCAAAATATTCTTCAAAATGACTTGAATCTTCTCACCAACAATGACTTTAAAACATTTGATTTTGCTCAAGCTGCAAATGGACTTGGTTTGTCAGATAATAATACTACAACTACCACAACAACAGTATCAACTGAGAATGGGGTAGACTCTGTGACCTCAAATAATATGCCTTATAATAATGACGAAGAAAAATTAAAATCAGATGATCTTTTAAGTATTCTCGAGGGTATTGATCCACTTAGTACTCTTGCATCGGCTGCAGCTGCCACTGCTGTTCGTACTCTTGAAAATCAAGGTGCTTCTTCAAATACCACAAGTATAAATTCAACTATGACCCCTACTCCTTCAACGACTGCTGCCGTCATAGCCAATGGCCTTAACAGTCAAAATGGACCAACAGCAAATGACGAAATAAACAATTCTTCAACGCCCTCCAAAGTTCCTCCCTCTCAATCAAATGATGATGTTGTTGACCTGAAGCCTCTAATTACTCCTGGCTCTGAGTCAATTTCTGAAGAAGAGAAAAAGGATCAAAATTGGATGGATGTTGCCTTTGTGACTGGGAATCAGTTGTTGATTCGAGAATTTTACAATGTATCTGAGAAATTATTAGAGTTAAAACCTGACACTGACATTACCAAAGATTTGGAGTTTATCAAAAAGAAAATTGAGCTCCAGCCTGGTACTGCATACAAGTTTAGAGTTGCTGCGGTCAATTCTTGTGGTCGTGGGCCATGGTGTGAAGTGAGAAAAAAAGATTTCATCTTCTATCAAAGCAAAAAAAATATTTTTACCATGTAATTGTATTTACTAGATTATGTTTTTGTTCGTTTTGTAGGTCTCTGCATTTAAAACATGTTTTCCTGGGTTTCCTGGTGCTCCGTGTTCTATTAAAATTTCTAAAGCTCATGATGGTGCTTTAATTTCATGGGAACCTCCACAAAACGCTGCAGGGAATATTGCCGAGTATTCTGTGTACTTGGCAGTGAAACAACATTCCACTCCATCCAATACTGTAAGTATTCATTTTATTGTGTTAGTATTCCATTGCATTGTTGTTTGAGCAATTCCGTTTGTCGTTAAGTAGTAATTTTTTTCAATAATTTGTTGATGATTATTTTTAGGCTGAGCCAAAAGCTGGAGTACCAAATATGTCCTTTATTCGTGTTTACTGTGGTCCTCACAACCAATGCACCGTTCATAATTCAAATCTCCAGTCTGCCCATGTGGACACCACAACGAAACCGGCAATAATCTTCCGTATTGCTGCTAAAAATGATAAAGGTTATGGACCTGCTACTCAAGTTCGATGGCTTCAAGGTGAGGAGGAGTCACTAATACTGTTATCTAATGATAGTGTAATGATGTACATAATTTCTCATTATTGATGCCTTTTCGAATAATCTAATCATTTGTTGTTTAATTGTGATTCAGAATCAGCCTTTCCTAACTTTTTGGGAGTCAAACGAAGACCCATAGAAAAGACTGTATCCGGAGGTAAAAGACTCAAGGACGATTCCATGGCATTTACTCAGTAGTGAAGAATCAATATTAATTTACTTAATACTATTAGCTTAACATTTAATTATGCTTGAAGACAGGACTCATATAGACCATACAGATTATGTATTACTTCTGTTTTAGCACAATGTTACAGTGATGATAATTAATAGTGGTTAACTTTAGAGTTATATATATGTTATATATATTATTATGTGTATTGTGTTTATATATTACTTAATAATTGCTTGAGCCAAATTCAACAGACTGATCAAAAGTTTTCAACAAGGAAGAGATGTAGAGTAATTTTCAGATGAAGGAAGAGCTATGAAGACTAATTTTAGAAAAACAAATGTTTTTTCTCTCCCTCTCTCTCTCTTGATCTGTGAATTTCCTTTTTCGACTATTCTTTTCCTTATATTCACATTTACTTCTCTTTTGCTGTCTACTCTGTTGTGTTTTGTCATGATGAAACGTTCATCACCTCTCCAAGTTATGACAAGTTGAAAGGTTCAAAAATAACAATAAAAAAAATAATATTTATTCTTGTTACAGTACTTAATCTTTTATTGTAAAGTTTCTCTCTTTTTTTGTAGTAGGTAATTAGATGATGACTCGGGTACATATTTTAAGTTACATAGTAAATGTGGCAATATTATCATTATAGGTATATTTTAACAACTTAAAGTACTCTGGTAATAATCAATAATCGCATGTAGTAAGGTACATTATTACACAAATTGTGTGACAAGGAAATTTTTCCTGAAAAAATGGAACGTTTTGGAACAAGGAGGAGATTGTCCAAAAGATCCGTACTAGACAGGTCACAAGAATATTTTTGTCGTCGAGTCAGTAAGGCGGTTTATAACGTAAGTCTGGTGAATTTACACGATGCTTCCGTCCCACATTTATTTTGGGTTGTTCCAATGAAGTCTTAATGATTTCTCCATCATCATCGCTGGACGAATGTCGGCGTGAATGGGCCCGACTTTTTCTGAATTCAGAATATTTGGTAGTTTTTGGGATGCCAGAGTGAAGACCTGAAATAGGTTCCATATACATTTTTAGTTTTTACTGACTTTGTGTGTACGTGTAAAGTACATAGTAAATATGAAGACTTACCAATTTGTGGTAAATGATTTCGACTTGACCTCGTGGGTGGAGTGTGAAACATGGTTCCAGTACTAGGTTTGGCTAAGGGTGGGAAAAATGTTGATGATGAGTGACCGCTTCCACCACTACTTCCGGTATCGCCCGTCTTGGGTGGATTACCTGCTATGGCTACAGAGGAGCGTACAAAGTGAAAAATGCCTACTAACTATTAATTATTTATATTTGTCAATATTTGGATTTTAGTTTTCTCGATAGGAAAATCATAAAAAAAATTTTTAAGTACGATGATTTTTATTTTTAATTTAATTTAATTTTTGACAGGTAAGGTGGAGTTTAACACGAACAAAGCAAAATCTGATGTATTTAATGCTAACGCAGCATTACAAATTTTATCCATTCATTTATTAAACATTGTAATTATTTAGATTTCTTCGTGCTCTTGTCTGCAGTCATACTTCCATTTCTCTTTAACACAATTGAAACAACTGGTTGGAAACTATCTTTTGGAAATAATTTCATTTTCACTTGACATGCCGGTCTTGAACAAATTCCAATGAATTTTCGTCCAATTGTTTCACCACAGTCGTATTTCCAACAGAGACGAATCCATTCATTGACAGTTCCTCTTTTGGATGGATTAAATAATTCTTTGGTCAAAAACCAATCTCCCACAGACCAAGAAGGGGGAGTAGAGTGAATATTCTTCATTTCAAAGTAATCTTTTCCTTTCTGTCGGATTGGATGGTTGACAGTCAGGCTTTTGCCATGAATATTTTTCTGACAGAGTTTTCTTGCTTTCGAGTCATCTTGACAATTATTTACAATGCATAACTCTCTGAATGCAAGTTGATTTTTTTCATCTTTGTCCTTGACTTCCTGTACTGTCCATTTGACATGACGAATGTATCTTTTGCTATCATCAGGGGTGGGATCAAGGCGATTTTCCACAATTATTTCATTTACATTGACAGGTGGGACTTGAACAGAGGATGATGATGAAGGACCAGACAAAATAGAAGCATTTAAATAATTTGCCAGTCGTCTCAAGTATTCTTTCTTGCAGGTGACCGAACAGAATGAAGGTTGATACTTACTGAGGGGTCGGAAACAACAATCATACGCACACACTTGGTGCCATGCTTCTGTGAATTTTGATTTTAATTCTCGACGATAGTAGTAATCTCCTTTTGTTATTTGACCATCAAATTGTGTTTTGAAGAGAGGAACGGGAGGAGAGGCTATCTATTTATTATCCATTCGTCCACTGTGTGTAGCGCAGTAGTCAAGATCTTCCGCGCGTCTATCACAACTGTTTTGACAAGAAAAATGGAGACAGTCCGGGTGACAGTCACTTTTGTTGTTTTTCTTAAGAGAGAAATTCATTTTCCTGAACCGAATACTGCTATCCAAATTGGAAAAAGTCGGATCCAATGAAGGTTGAAACAAACCTTTTTCAGACGTTTCAATCTCTGCATACAATATAGTCCACTCTTCATCAGTGTGTGATGCTAAATGAGGAAGAAGTTTTACCTCTTGTGAGAAACATCTTTTGCAAATCTGCAATCAAAGTATACAATGGCAATTATATAATATATATAATTATATGGCAAATATAATACTGGAGCAGCCCCTTATGTTGTTGTTTTACGTTATCACTTACTTTACAAATATAGTGATAGAATTTAAATTCCAGACAAACATGACGAGTCCAGCATCGCTTGTCGTTAAATGCGGCTTTACATGTAGCCCAGAGACACTCAAAATTTCCATCGACAATCTCACCATGATCATAAAAAATGTGCTGAAAATTAAAAACATATGCACATTCATGATGCAATAAAAAAAATTCAAAGAGAGAGAAAAAGGTCTATAATTTCAGTAGGTACACTCACGGAAAGAGTTCATGAAGTTGCATTAATATTTATTTACCTTGAATAATTCTTCTTTATTTTCAAACTCGAGAATTTCTCCTTTTCCATACTTTTCGGCACATCCTCTCCATTGACATTTTTCACGGGTCCACATTTTGATGTAATGTTGAGTACGGATGTCAACCAACTCTTGAACGGTTGTGACATTGTGGATGTTCATTAGTTCCATCCTCTCAGCCAATTCCTCCGGAGTGCGATCAAAGTCTTCCATTCCACCAGGTCCAAATGTAGAACGGTCAACATCAGGAAATCCAAAATCCATTCGAGCAGAGTCACGGGCCAATTGTTCCAGATTATGTTCATATAATATTTGACCTGAGTGGCCCAAACGAGGTACAGCAGACGACTCCTCCGAACTGTCACTATCCATTCTGAAACACAGATTATGTAACAATGACACAGAGGACGAAACTCTTAGTGTATATAACAGTAAGATTATTATTATTCAACTCACCTTACTGACAGAATGACAGTACTTTCTCGAAAATTTGATAATTGTCTGGACACAACAACAACTTGACACAGGCAGTATCCTTATCAGTTGGAGGGAAGAGGAGCAAGGATAAATTATTATTTTGAATTTGTGGGCGGTTTAATTCTGACGTTCATTAAGTAATTGTGATTAGCTATAAAGTTTATAATTAATGGCATTAGCCCCTGCTAATGTTAGAGCACAGCTAGTTCTGCTACGCGGACAATTAAACATAGCCGTAGCTCACAATGTTCCGTTCTTTGTACATACAGTGAATTTGACTAAACCTAGGAGTGTTGTGAAGTTGAATGTTGTTCGATACTTACTAACCAGATTCATTAGTCAGCTGGGAAATCATGGGGGGCCAATCCTCCGTTCACTTCGGGATTATTATTACACTCAGTTGATTCATTATTCCCGAATTTGATCATTACTGAAAACCTCATCTCCAAGTGTATAAACCTCATTTGCAATCATTTCAATGTAAGTATCAACACACGCACTTTCCTACCTCATTGTTATATTATATTATAACAAAATTGTTGTATCCCCTACTATGTATTTGATTTTAGTGGCCAAGGATCAATATTCCCGTTATCGTTCGACAGTCTAGGGGATTTTTTACTAGTGAGAATGTTTTCATTCGTCATAATGGCAATAATTTGACAATCATTCCGCAGAATTGGGATATGAACAGTAAGTACTAACAACTCACACATACATACATATTATAATATCTGTGCATGCACGCATATATTTTTCCTCATACATTTTTTTAATTATTAGATTGGATGGACATTGAAACAAATGCTAGACTGTCATTTGTATGTGAGTCTAATTCAATCTCTACAAAACTAGATCTACCTGGAGGTGATCGACCAAGAGGAATCTTTAAAAAACTGAAAAAGTGTATAATTTGGGAGCTGGGGGGTTACGGCGCGGAGAACTGTATGACCTGGGGTCACATGTTGTCTAATGCAAGGATAGTGGATTTTCCAGGAGGACCAACGTTGGCTACTGAAGTTCCCACTCGTGGTCTAGTAGACAATGACTTCTATGGACTTGACATATTGTGAGTACATATTTGTAATTTAATTACAAAATTACATAATATGTAATTTGATATTTAAAACAAAAGTCTCAAAATATTGTAACTTGTCTCTTCACAGATTTGTCACCAGACTGTATTCTATTTCCGAAGCAATCAACAACCAGATGGAACATATTGTCCACAATTTGATTCCACTATTTCCTCCTCCTCACATAGACACACACCCTGCTGCTGTGTTAATGACTGGCCTGTACGACCGTCATCCGCTCCTCTGATTGACAAAGAGAATGGTCTGTTTGGCGGTATCAGGGGTAAGTAAATCTTGACCACATTTTACTAACTTATTATTAAATCTTTATTAACTATTTCAATTAATTAATTCAATCCCACTATTTCAATTAATCAAAACTCTCATTTGTTTTAATAGACAACACAACAGGAAATTGATCGGTGGTCAAGAGCTATTCATCAAATGGATATAAGTAATCGCTGTCTCCCACATGCCGCATTGGGAGATTTGATTACGTTTGTCACGACTCATCCTGAGATGCAACAATTTCTGCAACCATAAATTACTTTTTTTTGTTACTACTACTATTAAGTTATTTATTTTCTAACCATTAAGAAAGTGGCGTTGTCTAGTGATAATGGCTTCACCCAGTGCTTTCTGTCTCAAACATCTCAAAAGTAAACTTCCACGTCTTTTCAGTTCAGCCTCAATTTCCACGGACATTTTTTGCACCTGTTCCTGTTGTAATTTGCACAAAAGACTCAAAATTTCTCTTTGGACGTCTGGGAGATAATTTGAAGCATCCTCTTCTGTCTGAGATATTTTCCCTCTTGTACCCTTCAACTGATTCTCAACGTTTGTCCTCATTTGCCTACAATTACAATACCCAATTAAATTGTCATTGAATCTCTCTATTTATTTTTGTATTGTCATTACAAAAGTCGATCTTGCTCCTGACGAACTTGTTTCAGCTCAGCCATCACTGATGAAATTTCTGTCTTCCCATCCGAGTCTTCATTTGAAGTGGCTATGAAATTTTCAACATTTATTAACATACAGTTAGTTAAACTTATTAGGAAAATGACTATTGTGTACCTTCTCCATCAGAATCTCTTTGAATCTTCAACGTTTCCCAATCCAGTACCATGAGCCTCTGCAATTAAATATTTTTAGCATCTGATTATGAGCAGGAAGGAAACTAGGACAAAACAACTGATTAAAAAAATTCTGAAACTAACCAGGATTTCACAGTCCAAAGCGGACTGGAGCATAGCTCCGTCTAATTTGAGGAGATCATTACGTAATCTGAATTCTTCATCAAATAGTAAGACTATGACTTTTTTCATTTCGGACAAGTCTGGACGGTCTCTTTTACCCATAAATTCTTCAACTTGACTATTGGAGGACATTGGTACGGTGACAGGGAGGACGACAGCTGGAGGAGGTGAAGGAGGAAGGGATAGTGGTGTATGAATGTCATCATTCGATGACCCATTCATCAAAGGGACAGAGGACTGAGGAGGCAAAGGAGTACTTCTTTGTTCTAATTTTAATTGTAGTCTCTTGACTTCATTTCGAAGTTCCTGTCCATTTATGATCAAATTATACACACATTTACAGAATATTACTGCATATATTTACAAAACAAATTAACTCACTTGAATCACATAATTTGTGTCCGTCGCTTGACTCTGGTAAGTAAATTTTTTAACTCGGTTGGAAATTGCTCTTGCACGTCTGGCGTACAATAGAGTATTACGTGTCTCTTCTCTCTGTTGAACTCCAGGACTGATGTGGGCTGGAATTTTATTTAATTTAAAATTTTTAATGCATTAGTGTGACATGATTTCAAGTGATATTCCATTCCATAAAGAGTGTGTATTACCAATCATGGCCGTCTTGGATGGACCACCTAGAGCAGCCTAAGAATACATAAATAGTTTTTACATTATTTAATACTAACTGACATTTATTACCATTTTTTTTATGATTACTTTGAGCAATCGTGTAAGTTTGGAATCCCTATAGTTGATGTATTTGTCTCCATCACCAGAAGCAAGGGCAGTAATACAATTACCCAAAGCCAGGAGTGACCTTCAAAAAAATCAAAAGTTTTAGTACATTTTCTGTGATGTTCATTAAAGATCGAAGCAATCTATAAATATGGAAAAAAGATTAATTAAAAAAAATACACTGACCGGTTAATGTGCCCCCCTTCCCTCAACCTTACTGAAGAATTCTGCAAGCAATATATATATATATATCAATGAAACAAATCAATGAAATGTTGTGTTTGGTCATTGTGTGTGGTCATATATCATATGAGTTAGGATCCCTCAAGCACGTTTCTCATGGCGTGTTCATCTCATATTTCCCAAAGTCGAGGTAGGAACCCCCAAGATCATTTATTCCCTGACGTCAGGGAAATATGGATTTTCATCATTATAGATCTACTTTTATATTCAGCCAAAGCCTTTCTTCCCTCCTTAATCATTGACAATTTGTACATATTTCACACACACACACATTATGGTAATAGTAGTACGTCGTAAGTTTACAAATTTCCAAAGTAAATCAACACCCGTCCTGACATGCATTTCTGATTATTTGATCCTGAACAAAAACTTCCTATTCTTAACCTTCAACTTGAATCATGGTCTTTCTTTTTGTCTAACAAGTTATTATGGCTTGTCGACAACTCTGATTTTGAGTACCCAGTCAGGAGATTTTGTAAATAGAAGGGAAATGTGACAAATATTGTTTTAAAAAAATCTGATCGGGAAAAAGCAGAAATGTGTGTAGAGAAAGTTTTTTTTCCAGACTTGGAAAGTAGTGAAAGTAAACAGTACCAGTGGCACTATCCAGTCAATAATCTGTTTGAGAACATGGAAAAATCCATTATGAGTGTGTGTGTGTGTGTTAGAACTTTATGGATTGCGTGTCAGAGATACATGAGGAACTTATCTTGATAAAGGAAAGACATGGGAAGACGGGACCGGGCTTTTGATTCCGCATTCGTAATCGAATTAAATTTTAACAAGAAATTCTTTTGTAAAATCTAGTCAAAATGTTACTTTCTCCTCCTGCCTCAAATTGGGGGAAAATGTGTACAGCAACTAAATTTCTACAAGTTGAATTATTATTATGATACGACTAAATATTTGAGGGGAATGTACATTTTTTTCTTAAAAAAACTCGTTTTACACTTTCACCTTTTCCAAAGTCTCATTGTGAGTCGTGAGAGATTTATGGGTTTGAGAGGAGGGCTTTTGAGTCTAGTCGCATTATGTTTTTTTTGTCATTGGTAAGGGACAATGGACAGCGAGCTGTGAAAAATATATGTGGGTCAGTGGTGAAACTTTTTTTTCGTACCTTTGTATTAGAAGCCCTTTCGGATCCAGCCAAATCGATCAGGTACAACTTTCCTTCCAGTTTCTACAACACAAAAATATATAAATCTTTCTGAAGTTTCTTTCTCGTTGGAGTAGAAAGTAAAATGAATAAATAGAATAAGGTGGTTTCCATTTTTAAGTAAATTTTTCATTACAATGAGACCAGTACGTTGACAGACTTGCCGAACGGTCACTTGCAACACAGCATGACTAAAGATAATTAGAGAAATAGGAATAAAATACTTTTAAATAATTGACATGACCCATGGAAATGCCAAATGACAATCACTTACCTTCGAGATGAAGTTATATTGGCTGCAGTAGCTTCCATAGTCCGAGCTCTATTTCCTTTCTGGAGTAAATTCAATACCTATCAAAAGAGGAAAAAGAAAATGTTGTGGACATTTTTAAAATATCCATGCAGTAGACCTTTTTCAGTTTCTAAACTGAAAAAATTCTCTTTGAAGGTTGTCCAGGTGGATTTTCGTCACAATTAATCGGTGACCTGGTGGATTTCCTATTTCCCTTGACCATCAGGGATAGAAGGCAGGTGGGGGTGGAAAATACTCAGGGACCAAGTCGTCAGTAAGGTCAAATATTACCCTTGAATATGTGAAGGTATCTCTCTCTCTCTCTCCAGTGCAAGAATGTGTTTCTATTGATTGTGTTTGATGAGCACGCACTCACTCCAAGACATTTTTGTTTTGTTCCACAACCAAGGGCAAGGACATTGTCTGACCACTTCATTAAAATTTAGTTTGGAGTATTTTTTTCAGTATTTTTACGTTACTGTACCTCATGAGTTGATGTAGCTCGTATTTCGGAAAGGCCAGCCACGTGTACATGGTCCTTATCCTCTCTCAAATCTGAATAATTACGAAGGTATTTTCCATTCTTACTTATTTTTTTTAGAAAAAGCAAATTATGAATACTAAAAGGAGGAGTAAGTAGATATTACCGAGATGAATTCCTGTAGAAGGTCGTAATAAATCACGAATTTGTTCATTGTAAACTTCAAGGTACGACAAATAAACTTCTGTCTCAAGATCCTTCTTCTGATTGGCACACAATTGGAAAATGTCATCCACAGCTCTGGCCATAATTCCTGGATTGGTGGCTGTCCCAATCATCGTATAAGTTTTCCCTGACCCTGTAGCTCCGTATGCAAAAACGGTCGCACAAAATCCTTCAAGAACTGACCTGACTAGTGGAGCAGCCGTATTCTGGAGAATAATTTTTGTGTGTCATTTTACCGGAACAATTATTTTTCAAGTTATTTATGTTTTTGTACAACTTTACCTTGTACACTTCCTCCTGAGACGCGTTCTCATCAAATGCCCAGTCAAATTCGTACGCTTTTCCAATTTCCACGGACCCTGGACCATTCATATTTGGATTATGTGGATGATGATGACTGTGTGATTGTTGTTGAGGAATATGATTATTATTACCATGATTTTGATAACCACTCCCATTATTATTCAGATTCCCCTTGTTACTACCCCCACGGATTGTAGCCGTTGAAGAATTTATTGTATTATTAGACAATCCTGCACTATTCAATCCAGTCCCATTCGTATTGACTCCAGGGAATGTTGAATTTCCACGGAAATGATGATCAGGGTCACTCCGGTCAGCAGCCGGAGGTTCAGAGAACAACAGTGTCTGAAAGTCAAGGTGAAAATATAAGGATGATTCAAATAGATTTCCTATCAAAATCCTCCTCGTCATCCATATTATTATTTCAATTTTATCCATTTAATCATCCACACACACACACTCTCTTTTCTTTCATCATTTATCCGAATGACACGTTTTTGGTGTCACAAAAATCCCATGAAAAATGTTTCCAACTTGTCATTGTCTGGGTCCGCTTTGGTTCTCCACGTAAATATTATATAAGCCAACTTGTCAACAATATTTAATGGAGTATTTTTCCCTGTCACACACACAATCTCCATCATTTTCCTCTCTGTCTGTATTTGCTTTTACTCGAGTACATTATTTTCACAAAGGGGAAAAATTTCCACTCTCAACTTTCTTTTTTGGTTAGGATGACCTTCACAGTTCAGAAAATGCCGTCAAGTTCATGGTGCTTCTTTTTCTTTAAAGAAAATTTTATTCAATAACTAATTCGTCAATAATAGTGCCGTAATATTTTGTCATTTCACTTTGTCATATTTGATTTGTTGGGTTTGTCTGTGGTTTCCTACCACCAAAAAAGAAATCTTTTATCACATTTCCCAACCTATTTTCTCATTAGGAGGTCTTGAATTAGGTATTTCATGAATACATTTGTTCGACTGTCTAGCCAAAGAGTTTCCTCCTGACTTTGATTAAAATGGAAGAAGGAACGAAGAGAGTGGAAGGGAAAAAAACAATGAAAAAACTGGACTCAAGCTGACAATGAAACCTTGACTTTGGTCAGTTTGTTACATTGTCACTGGAAGAAGCTTTATCTACTTCCATCAGAGTACAATGGACTGTATAAAATATAGAATCGACCCACAACTCTGACTATCCCCGAGAAATGACTTTCACCATGAAAAGAAAATGAGAGGAAAGAAATTGATTTAATTGCAGTATGCAATAATTGTGATTGCTATTTCCAAAATCCAATTGACAGTGAGTGTCAGGGATGAAGGAGGATGAAATGAATGTGACTTGGTAGTGATAGGATTGCATACTCAGTTCTCTCTTCGAAAAGATACAAAAATGTGAGAAGAATGACTCGAGCCATGTCCAGACTTGATCCTAAAGTGAATGAAATATTTTTTTGAACACCGACTCGCCGTACCTCGTCTTGGGGTAGGTAAATCGATTGAGTGAACGTCCTTTCATGTTACATCCTCAGTATTATCACCTGGAGAGAGACAGGAACGTTTCCTCCAGGTTTTTTCCCTCTTTCATATATGCTAATATCATGGCCAAACACTATAGACACATTAGCCAGTGAACCATCGGTGTGGAAAAGGCTAGTATTCATGGGGAGACTAGAAAAGGTGGTAATGAAACTTGGATGGATAATGGCTTTACAAATGAATTCAAAGAAAACTGTCATTCTCTCTCTCTCTCCATGTCATTTCTTCTGATGCGGTTACTCAAAGAAATGAATTTTCTCCTTTCCCTATATAATAGTACAAGATTATGTGCTATGGCGTGTGTTTGTGAATAGAGAAAGTAGGGGAGAAAGGAAGGGAGAAAGTACTTAGAGAGAAAATTGGGGTTTTCTCAAATTACAATTTTTCTCTCCTGCAGAGTCAAGTTCAAATCAAATATTAAAAAGATTCCATTATGAATTCTAATTTGATTCAAATTATTTGAATGATGTAATATGAATGTGGGACCAATTTTAGACATACTGTAAAAATTGGGAGGGGAAAGAAATACAGATGAAAAGGAATAAAAAGTATTTGATTTAATTTACACTTGAGAATTTATAGTGATAGAGAAAATAAAATTTCTTTTGTATCTTTCATGAATGGAAATTTTACTCCCGTTGCGTTTGTTTTGTTTGAATAGAAAAGAACCTTTCTAGTAGTCTCAAGTTTGTACAAGGTTGAAGGTTAGCTTGATAGCCGTGTTTCTTTTTTGAATAGAAACACTTTAGGATATAGATATTATTATGAGGAAAAAAGGTAAACGTTAAACGACAGCCGTTTTTGACACTGAAGTGGATAGAGACATCGCCAAGTTCGCCTTGAATCTGAAGAACGGAAGTTGTTGAGTCTCGTGGAAGTCACAACTTTTTGACTCTGAAGGATACAAGTTTTTAACATGGAATCAGGAAAGGACTTATCGATTTAGAGGGAAAAAACTATTTTTATCACACCAAATCAAATTGTCATATTTTTATAGTAGTTTCTCTAATTACAATTTGTTTCTGCATGTCAAAAACTCTTCCAAGATACTATAAATGGAGTAGAGTAGAGTTTTTACACTTGTCGAATGCCACTATTACCTATTTTCATGTGTTCAACATCCTGGCTTGTACAATTTTTGAACTGCTTAGGAGTAAAATAAAATTTTGAGGGGAACAACTGAAAAAAGACTACGAGAGGGCATTGACATTGAAGGTGTAGTATTTATAATGGCGTGTGGAGTTTGATATGGATAATGTGTTTCTCTGAATCCAACCTGTCTCATTTATTATTATGAGGATACACGATGGAAAATAAGAGAGTGAACAAGTAACTTACGTGTGAATTGATCACAGCCACAGCTCGATTTGTGTCTCTGAAAGGTTCGGCTGGACGGACACGAACAGAGACCTAACAATTCATTTTTTTCCAAAAAAAAAATGTTACTCTTCTCATTCATGTAATATATTTCCTGTGTAGAATTTTAATATCCTCGAAAAAATAGGGAGAAAGCCATAATTCAACATCAAGGAATAAAGAGGGAGGGAGAGAAAACTCACCATAAGCCGCTCATTTTGAGCAGAATTGGTTCCTTCTTTCGTCATTTTGTTGGACAAGTTTGTGAGGAAGACGGACAATGATTATAAATATAATATTATCTTTGTGATGGGAAAAAAATGATGGGAAGGTCCAAGGGTAAGAAAACGCACTTGGGGTACTACTTAGACCTTCCACACACACACAAGTAGACTACAAATGGTTTGAAGCTCCATTTTTTAATTGTACAAGTCTCTTTGTAAATGATTACTCCCCTCAACTTTCCCTATCCCTTCTGTTTCATGAATGTTGGAAACGAGCAGTCACACAACAGTCGAAGAACGACACACACAGAAGAATGTCACTGAATAAAGGAGTAAAACTGGATAATCTCGGATGCACAGATGGATGACACAGAATACATGACACAGGGACACTTGAGAGTGTAAAACTCACTCTCCAATTAATTTCAAAATGGTTAAATTACAGAGACAAATCTGGAAGATTGGAACAATGTAAGAAGAAGAGAAGAGTTATGCTGCGGGGGCGAAGAGAAAGTAGAGAAAGCGAGAGCCACTAGAGAAAATGCGGGGAGAAAGTTGCTTTCCGTACTGGTAGCTTTGGACGGTTGTTCATGACTGAAAAGTGGACGACAAAGAGGGAACGATTTTCCTCCAGACGACGTCGTCGTACACACACACACACACTTCTCTCTTTTCTCTTCTCATGTTCAACCTGCTCCATATAAGATGAATTGTTCATGTGTGTGTGTTCGATTCATCTGTGCATGGGACTGCACCTGTCGAGTCCATGCATGTAATCAAGTTTTGGAACCTTAAATGTTACTCTCTCTCTAATATGTGGTCAACACTTGTACAAACTCTAAATTATTCATGTCACACTTTCGAAATCTCTGCTGGACAGAAATCCAATGACTTGGTCATTACCAAGTTTACCAAGGGACAAGATGTAAGACTACTTGTCATAAAAACAGACTATCATATTGACCTCTGGTCAAACTCAGGTCATGTGGGTGTGAAGCCCTTAATTTTTCTACAAGGAATTCCATCCATTCCCAATTAATATTTGTTTCAAGTGTCTCTCTCCAAAAGTACAAGTTAATGCGGAGTGGATGTGTCGATGGTCAAGCTTTTTTGGGGGCTTTTTCTTGTCTCATCACAATTGTTTTGCCCGGGGTTGTCTAGGAGACGGTAAAAAACTGATGTGACGGACATGAACATGACCAAGGAACACGCTCTCTTTATAATAGAGTCCATCTGTGTATCAGCATTCACACACACACACACACATACTTACACACATACACTTTGAAAAGAGTTTACTGTCGTAGTCCATGGACATGGAATTTCGACTTTAGGACATGAATAGAATATTCTTAGACTTAGATGCATATAGACTGGGTATAGTATTCAATTCCGGTCATTTATTGTCACTTGGACTTGCATTCCAGAAGGAAATGATTTCTGGAAAGAGTCTTTCTGCCGTCCATTCCACAGAGTGTACACACACGCATTAAATAAACCTTTTTCTCCTCCACCCTTTCTGGAGAATGACATTTTTTTAAGAAAGAATGTGGAAGGTCGTTAGTCGGACGGAAGGGAGGACACAAAAGTTATTACTGTATGTATTATTTCACTTCATATTCTACATAGGGATGTACAATATGCTAAGTATTAGTTTTTGAACATATTCAACACTTGTGTCACACAAGTTGTGTGTAAAATTCTTGTTGAATCAAGGCTAAAAATTTGTAAGGTCTCCTCTTATTAATTTATTATATCGGTTTTGAAAAAGAACCTTCATCTGTGCTCATGCAATGCTCCTTAATCCAGCCTGTAATTAAGTAACTGCTAATTAGTAGTCAGAAGGTGTTTTCCTTGTCCTAGAAAATTTCAGCGTCTCTCCAAAATTCCCAAAAAGGAGAAGTGAAATTCGTGGTTAATCCAGGAAACATGAAATATCTGAAGAAAGAAGGAAAAATTAAAATCCCCCTATAATTTTGTTCACCAATGACCCACAAAAAAGTATTACATTGCATTCATTGACCAACACGAAAAGTGAGAAGTTGCAAACTTTTGTACTCCTCCAGTACAAAATTGAGAAGAAACGTAAAATCTGAGAGTCTACTGTTTGGCTTGTACTATTTGAGACATTTCAAAAATAATAAGTCACAATGAAATGTGTCGGGAGAGAATGAAAGCACAAAGTTATATAAATGGAACTAGACTACATGGGAGTGAAATAAGTATTTTGTAGAATTTAGATTTAGAATAACAGCTTTTTGTGTACTACAAGTACAAAATGGACTAATGCAATGTTAAGGGAATAGTAGGGCAGTGACGAACGTTTCTTTTAAAATTTTAATTGTCCTCTACTTTCTCTTATTAGAGTTCATAGATCCCATTCCATAACCTGCTGATGACTAGCTAACAAAAAAAAAGAGTAAAGATTGGGCACCTCATCTTGATCTTGAGAATCCTCATGTGTTCACAACAATAGTAGTCGTCCAGGGGAGGACGGTGAGTTGAAAAGAAGTCAAATCAAAATCAGGAGTTTTTATGGCAAACAATAAAAGTATGTTACATCTTAATTCAGGTGAAGGTTACTCGGGCATTCATTTCTGGAACACAACCAAGTAAGATCCAGCTTCCCATGCTACAGTGCAGTGTGGGACTGCCCACTGTGAAAACGAAATCTGGAGAATTATTTGCATGTGTGTGTATTTACACACACGAATATTTTTATAAAACAAATCATCAGGTAGAACATGCACTTCTTTCGTGCCCACATCTTACATACCTGAGTAAGTACTTATATAAAGCGAAGAAAATAACCCGTGACGCTCATGTTCGATATACTTTTCTTGAATGACTCCGGCCTCTCGAGATTTTATTAGCGATAAAGACGTTGGTGTAGCTGTTGTGAATAAGGGCGGATCTGAGAAATGAGAGTAAAAATGAAAGGAGAATGGAGCAACAGAAAATAAAAGTGTTTTGTACTAAATTTTATTATATGGAGAAATAGTATATTGCGTGCACACCAATTCAAAAGTAAAGAAAACGAAACCTACTATGTACTAACTCGCATAAGGATTGAGTTTGTCCTTGCCCTGGAACTCTAACATATCATGTTAAACTTTTAATGGAGAGTAAATATTCGCAGATTACCACATTCTAGTCCATATATAAAATTGAATCCAATAATTTAGAAGAGGCTTGTTCTGATTTTTAAACATCCAATGTAAGTAAGACATGAATGACAGACAAAATTTTTTCTTAAAAAAATTATTTCACAGAAATCTGATATTAATTATTTTTCTGGAACAAAAAAGTGAAGAAGAAAAGTTTATTCAATTTTATTGTGACTTATTTACCAACAATTACATGTAGCCCAGTATATAATAACAACACAACAAAGAGTTATATATTGTACAATTGAATAATTATTCAGATACTCTACTCAGTTTTAATGTGTTTCAATTATATTTTAATGTGTCGTCACTATATTGTGCTAGAGTCTACGCAATATCGCATTTTTGTCCCTTAGATCTTCCTTTTCGATGACGCAATTCCTTATAATCCATACATTTTTCCTGTTAAATGAAATAATAACAATTGGGGGTATATAAGTATGACGGTACATAAAATATGATTCCTACAACCAGTCGTATCTATAGAGCTGTCGCAAGACAGACCCTAATTCATCATCGTCATTGTTTGGATATGTGTCTAAAAATTTACAAATTTACCTACATCAACTTACATCCTTGGCTTCATGAATCGAACCCCTGGGAAGATCTTCAGCAGCATCATAAAATTCTTCCTCGAAACGTTGGCGTTTGTAAGGAATTTCATGCCTTGTACCAACAGCAGCATGAGCCTCTTCATCTACTCGTGCTCTCTTTGGTGGCAAGCGTAACCTGGAATAAGAAAAACAATCAATCGGTTATACTTAATTCAGAGGAGAAGACACAAGGAAACATTCAATTAAAAATAAAATACAAGTAAATATAGCCTGAAAAACATACCTCATTTCTTCTCTCTCAAGAAGTTTTCTGTAAGTAGCTAGTTCATTGTCCAAAGCAACTTTAATGCCCATCAGATCCTGATAATCGGACATTAAGGCATCTCTAGCTGCGATCTGACTATCAATCTCGTTGTCCCGTTCAGAAAGTATTGTAGCGAATCTTCCATGATCCAAGTCAATTTTTCTCTCTAGGTCCTTGATCTTATTGACATAGGCTAGTCTTTCGGATTCAATGTTAGCCGATGATTTGGACAAACACTCGTACCGGGTAGACAACGCCGACAACTCTTCACTTTTAGATGCTGAAGAGCTTTGAACACGCTCCAACTGTACTCGAAGATCAGCAACCTTATCATTATAGAGTCCATCAAATTGTTGCTTATAACTTGACAGTTGAGCCTCGTACTCAGCTCTGAGTTCCTGGAGGCTCTGTTGCAATTTAAGGTCGTATTCCTACGGAAAAATACAGAAAAAAGAGAACCAAATATAATTAGTATGAAAATTGATTTTTAAATAAATACATCAATAGAATTATTGTCATAAATCAATACAACTGTAAACATAAATTTTAAATTTTAATATTCTTAATGAAATGACAAAATACCTGTTGAAGACGACCATCAACTTCTTGTATTTCCTGATTTCTTCTAGTTTGAGTCTCGGACTGTTCCTCCTCATGACAACGAATCCTAAAATTTAACTCTTGACATTTAGTCATTAGCCGACCCTCCAAATCCGACCGGATCAAGGTTTCTTGACTGTTCATCCTCCTCAATCTGTCATTTTCCTTCTTCAAGGCCTTCACTTCAGCTTGTAGTTCCTGAAGAACAAAAATTGGAATAAAATTAGATTTGAAAAAAAAACCAATTCTACACGTAAAATAAATCATGAAATACAAGTATGTAAGTACACTACAATAAGTAGACATAGGAAAATGTAAATAATAAAAATTATCATTGTATGAACGGATATTGGCTTACCTCATGCTCACTAACAATAGAATCATGCTCAGAAGCGAGTTTATTTTTCTCAGCTGTGAGATCTTGAAAGCGAGACTCGATTTGACTGTAATTTCTTGTGGCATCAGCACACTCCTTGGTCTTCTTGTCCAGCCTAGGAAAAATAAAGTCAAAAATAAGCATGTGATAATGTTTCATTGTATCATCACGTACGAGGTTCATTCCGTAATGTAATGTAAATGACTATACAACTACTACTATATATGATGGGGGGATCAAACCGTATAAATTTAAAACAATTGTTAATTAATACAAAATATTTACTTTTCTTCAGCATCCTGATACCCTTTCCGGAGTTGATGATTGTCCAATTCTAAACGGGTTCTATCTTTCACCACTTCATCGATCATCCGCCTGGAATCTAACAACTCGTCGCTATATTGTTTCCGAACCATCGCTACTTTTTGGGACATCCTCTCCTCTGCTTTAGCCAACTACAGAAGAGAAAAAGCACACAAGAAGGGAAAATTAAAACACGCTGTTGTATACAACTTACTGCCACTAATAATATGAGGATAACAAGAATAGAAATGGTATCTACCTGCTTCACAATAGCGTCATTTTCATTTTTTAGTTGCTGATTTCTATCAATACAAGCAGCCAAACGATCGTTAAGAGAGATCAGAGTGTTTTTCTCATCAATCCGAGTCAATCTTGTGGGTCTAGTGGGACTAGCTGTAAATTATAGAAGAAAATTACAATTTATACTTTGAAACAAATTCCACATCTATCTGCATGAGAACTAAATGAAAAAATGAACAACATGATGTGGAATTTAGGAAAACAAAAGAAATTATGATTGTTGTCACTACTCACCTGTAGAATCTGCAGAGTGTCCAGAGGCCCCAGCTTCAGATGAGCTGGCTGCCTTTATCTTGGGGCTCTTTGAAACCATGCTGGATATCTGATTTTCCCAAAAATTACAACTGAATTTCCAAGTCGTCCGTGATCCTTGAAGCACCGGTCGTGACTAAAAGACAAACCACTTAATTAAAGTTTAATTCCCTACTTTGTACAGGACTATTTCCACCTCACCACCCCCAAATCCCTCATATGTACGGTAATAATTATTCCGAAGGGTGGAAAGCAACATGTAGAGCAATATCAGATTAATTGACCAATCCAGCAACTACATATATGTGCATAGTACATGACCATATTGTCCATGTGCTACCGACAACCTCAGGAATTTTTGTCCCAATGCTCCCTCCCGTTCTCAAGAGTCGAGAAAGCATGGAAACGTTTGGAAGTTATTTTATAGTACCTGAATATCAACGAGATATCTGACCATCAATGAATATTTCCTCACAAATTCATCTATTTTATACTAACATATTAATTTATGCATTAGGGATAAATTGAAGACAGTTTTTCCTGAATCAAAAGAATGAGTGACATTGTCTTCCCTACCGCTTTCCAAGTAATGATAAACTACACACACCCGAAAAGGAGGAGAAATTAATATAACATCGTCTCTTGAAGGATTTATAACCGCGTATTAATTCCAACTCACTCCAAAAACTAGTACAGATAAGGAATGTGATGACCGTCGTCGAATGTTTGAGTGAATGAAAATTAAAGAATTTGACCACACTTTGGTGTACTGGAGCGTGGAGAAGAGTCAAATGGAAACTATTACCAAACTGTAAGTACATACTTACAAGAGGATCATCACCAGATCATTCAGTTTGAACTTTTCGTGAGGGGTCACAGTCAACCAGATCCGAACTCACATTCCAAAATCCAAAGTTCATCGCTTACAGTTGTTGGTTGTAGAGCTAAAATGCAGGATGCCCCCTCTAAAACAAAAGAGATCTTTGTAAAATTCGTTGACAATCCAGACTCCAGCCCCAATAGTTGACATCTTCCTCAGAAATCAGAATAATGACACGAGAATAAGGGTGTCCAAAGAGACTTTTTGTCGGATTTTTTGACTTGGTTCAAGTCCACTGTTTGTGCCATGACCAAGGATATCCCTTCATCAGAATATATAGTGTAAAAACCCTTTGATTTGAAATTTTTCAAAAAAGTAACAAAAAGTTTGAACTTATTGAACGAAAAGTTTCATGTCAATGTTACTGGTGTCAATAGAATTCATTACATGAGTACAACTTTGTCACCGCCACATTCCGACTCAGAAGGAATGTCAGCCGGTTCCACATTTTTTTTCGTTATCTTCATTGGGGTTGTTTTGTACTTTATCATCGGAATGGTCATTCGAAAATTCATGAGAGGGGCTGAAGGACTGGAGATAATTCCACATCATGAGGTTAGTAGCAGTAATACTAATATTTACATACCACGACAATATGCCTTTAACTATTCAGTCGCTCCTTGGACAAATTGTAATTTTATTTTGCCCGAGAACAAAATGGTTGTTTTATTATGAAACAAAATGATTGGTTGTTTTATTATGGAACAAAATGATTGTTTTATCTACAATTGATCTTTCAAATGTTTTTGTTGTATTTGAAATGCTAAATTATGTAAATTTTCTTCCTCTTGTTGTTTTTTCATCCACGCTCCATATTCTGTCCAAATATTTGACGTAGTCTTAGTAAATAAAACAAAAAAACATGTAGTTATTTACAGTATTTTTGTACAACACTCATGGAAGGAGGATTATTACAAATTATCCTTTTCTTATTAACTCTACTATTTTATGAATTATTAGAACTCAATTAGCAACACAAGCTACTATACAAATTTTACTATAAAAACAAGATGATTTACCTCGAAAGTTGGTGATGTTTCCAGGCGAGCCAAGAATGCCACTAATTGACTTTTCTGATACTCTGCTCGGGTTGCACGAGCTTTCCACTCATCTTCTCTCATTTGAGCAAGTCGTAGTTGTTCTTTTAACACCTTTATTTCATCCTGTATAAATAAAATTATCAAACTGAATGATTATTAATTTTATATTAAATTTTTATTTTATTTAGTACTTTTGAGTAATCAAATTACACTTAATCCACCACCGAGAAGTCCACCCAAATGTAAGTATAAAATGTCCGTGTTTGGGTCGGCAATTACCTCTGAGATCAGAACTTCGTTATCTAAGGTTCTTGACCTGCTCACAACAATTTGTTCGTCAACTGAAATTTTCTCTGTAACAAATCCTATTATATAATCACTTGAACGATTTCTTTCTTCGGGGTAATCTTTGCTCTAAATTGGCCTACACAAATTCTGTAAATACCAAATTGTAGCAAATTTTCTGGTGATGGTTATAGACTACTTTATTTTTCATAAAATCGTGACTCTTGACCCATTATTGGAGAATTAGAAACCCTTCATTGACCCTTTGTACACATTAAAAAAAATTGTGTAGATCCTTGATGGTGAGCCTTATTGATTTACAAGAAAGGATTTTTTATTGTGACATTGTGAAACTATGTCAACCAAATACTTTTATATTTTTCAAATTGAGGAATCCCAACAGTCTCTCTGCAACCTGTAATTTATGCAAACAAAAGCAAAAGTATTACTTAAAATATTAAATATCGAAATAGCGTTTTAAAAGTGTGTGTGTGTGTGTGTGTGTGTGT
>WJFB01000226.1:0-82212 GCA_009870185.1 Pygmarrhopalites habei | reverse complement strand
AGCAAATGGAGACTATTTCGAAAATGAAAAATAATGTGTGCTCAGTAACTATTAACCTATGTTTGTACAACTTTTCAAGTCTGGGAAATAAATTGTCTCTGAGATATTAACCATTTAACGAGTCGCACTTTATTGTTGTCATCCCTGTACATGTTGTGATCATATTCCTGCTGTTGCTTTATGTATACGTGTGTGGCATGACCCGGTCCTCCTTTCTCTTCAATTTATTTAATCAAGTCACATGCAAATGCCCTGTGTGTCTGGTAAAACATTTCCTCATCTCCAACCAACTCTCCAGCATCCTTATAATATCTTCAATGATGAACTTGCAAAACTTCCATCTGCTCCCTCAACACAGCAGCTTGAGACTAGACAAATTTATAGCCATTTTGTGTGTGTGTGCTTGTATCGTCTGGACTATATTGATGAGTTAACGGTGCTGCATCTGCCGACACACACACACACACGTAGCCACAGTAATCATGCCCAGCCAGACAGCATGATAATTTCGTGTTTTGTATTTTCCAACAAAATTTCAGCACCAAATCACATGCAGATGAAGATGCGAAACTTGTAACAAATCCTACACATTTTCGCAACATACCGTGTTCTTCAAAATCCCAACCCGTCTGAAATCTCTCCGTAATTATTTTCTAACTAGAACTATTTTGGAGTTAAATAGCTTTTAGTTAATAATTATTTTTTAGAGAAAGAATAAAATTTCAAAAAAGATTGTTCCTGTCCACATTTTTGACACGCTTGACCTCTTGAACATTGCTAAATGAAGATTAACTGTTGGCAAGGCAAGCCCGGGTTATATTACTGAAAATACGGTATTAACTTTTGGTTTTTGGAGTTGAATGGAAAAGAAACTGTAGACATTCATTTTTATGGAAATCCACTTCAGAGTTTTAGTCACTAAATTTTCTTTCTCCCCGCAAAAGGGGCATTTATATTCATCGGGTTGTGTGGATGGAGAGGGAGTATTTAGAGGTTGCAAAATATTGCTCACCGGACACCCAGTGTGTGTGTGTGGTGTTTGAGTTTTGTGCAGTGAAGAGAGAGAGAGAGAGAGAGAGAAGGGGGGAGTTAGCAATGGATTTATTTTGGAGTTGAAGGAGGAGAGAAAGTGAGCTCAAGTGGGATTTGACAGCCATCATCTTCAACAATAGGGGCAGAGAAAAGAGACAGACAGAAGCACATGCACACAAACAAACAGAGACACAAACTTTTCCCCGTCATTATCCGCTCCACCTCTAACGACTCTCACTGTGTGGGCCTTTTCTATGGGAAAAAGGGTTTCCCTATCTAAGCTACCCCACCATCATGATCAGGAGGAGGAGAGGAGAAAGTGTGGAGAATCTCAATGGTGAAAGTATCCAAATGGGACAAGTCTAAGCCTAAATACGACTACTGCGGATGCTCCGAGCATCAGACAAAAATAAAGTAGACGAATCTATTATCATAGGAAAACAATGAGCAGAGGAGGAGGAGGAGGGGAAAAAACTAAGGGCTTGTCCAACTCCCTATTGTTTTCACACACGCACAAACACACAAAGAACATGAACGAAGGGAGAGGGCAACAGTGAACGAGTATTGAAAGAGAGAAGAAGATACGGGGGGAAAGAGTGAAAAGAGAAAGTAATGGACTGGAGAATTGGCTGTAGATAAATTAAAATGAACATCCCAATCCCATTCCCATTTCACAGTCCTTAACTAAAAGGACTGTGAAAGGATTCCCAAAATAATAATAATAATTTCACCATTCCCCTTTCTCCCTCCAATTTGTGCCCCCCAAAATTAGTTTATTTTTAAAATTCCATGATGAACTCATATTCAACTTGACTTTCATCTCGTATTCTCTCTGAACATTAACTCTTTACGAACCAAATTACTACGAACCTTTCTTCTACCCACCTCCTTCTCCTCTTTAAAAACTTTCTGTCAAGACAGTTTCCCGAATTAAATAAATTGAGATGTTTTCTCTCTCTCTCTCTCTCGTTCTCTTTACAGAACCTCCTGACCAATCACGAACGACCTTTTCCTTAAAATATACAGAGACACCCTTTCCTCTGGAGAAAAGGAGAAGAGAAGAGGTGCGAAGAAAGTAATCTGCAACATTTTCAAGTTACTCTGAGTTGTGAGGCTTGACACTCGAAATTGGAAGGCTCTACTTTCACTTCATTCCTTTCTCTCTTTTGCTTCTTGCTTCTTTCCTCATTTACCACATGTATTCCTGTCACCACAGCACTGGGTAGGGAAAAACAGTCTCACTAACATGAGAGACCCTCCCTCTTTCCGTGTGTGTGTGTCTTTCTTTATGTGGGTATATAGGGAGTGCACAGAAAATCCTCATTTCCTTCCTTTCCCTCTCCTTTCACTTTCTACTTCTTTCCCTATTTCCATTGAAGAGTGGACCACTCAAGATTTCTCCTAATGGGAAAAGACAATTAAGTTATATATTCCTTGAACCACCTCCTTCCTTCTCCTCCTTCCATCTCCCCATTTAACTATCTCCTCCTCCGTCCCCTCCATCACCCCATAATACACTCCACGCCCTTCCTTGTATCAACAAAAATGTAGAAGAGTACACGAGGATGGGCTTTGACAAGCTTTGTAAAATTACGGCCAAATTATATTAGGTCATGTATCCTCAGTCATTAAAATTAATGGTGGTCTTCTCAAATTTTATTTCATGAGACAAAAGACCTCCCAACCCGAACACAAAGTACACAATCCACATGTACCCTGTCTCTCTTACTCTCTCGTTCAATGTACATACAAGATGGATGAAACAACATAAAATTGGCATAACAGGACAATGAGGGAAGATAATGGTTCAATTTGAATGACCCAAATGAAAGTACCTTCCTCCTCCCTCGTGTCTAATGTTTCATGATTTTGCGAGACGGAGACTTTTCAAAGGGGAAGAGAGCGTGAAACTCAAGATTAGTTTCATATCGTCATTATTCCCAATGATTCCCAACCCACAAAATAGGAAATACGGACTGGAAATTTTTCCGAACACTGTGTGACTGGATAGATGTTTATTTATATGGAGGACGGTGGGAATTTTTGGGAACCCCAGTCAACGTTGGCAAAAAGAGAGGAAGAGCCGGGCTCTTCATGAATGATAACATGGAAATGCCTGGAGGGTCGGAAATCAAAATAGTCCTTCTCCTCCGCTCTCGCCGTGTAAGTGACGGTCCGTCCCTATTGTCTATTTTAATTTAGTTTTTGGGAACAAAGTAAACTCTCCACCCTGCCCACTAAATATGCGTAAATTTTATTTACATTAAAATGAGAGGGGGAAATCGTGGGGAGTTTTGAGGAAAAGGGGGCCCCAGACGCACAGCCTTCTAATCTCTCTCAACTCTCACAAAGAGAGAGAGACTCGGTGGAGCTGGGTGTACCCGCATAATTTCTCTTCATATATCTCTTAATCCTTTCTTTGAAAGTCACACTTGTTTCTTAATTCCAAGAGCTTTGGCTGAATTAGCACCGTCTTCCAACACGTTTTTCTCCTCCTCTTCCTATTTATCCTCATCCTGAACGCATTTACACTCTTCTCAGCTTCCTTCTTTCTTTCTCTCAGTCTTTGTCTCTGCCTCAAGGTCCTTCAAAAAAGTTTTTAAAATAAATTACGGGTAAAGAAAATCCCTCAGTTTTACAACTTTATCCTCATTTTTTCCGCCTTTCTCTTTCTTCTCCTAGTCTGCAACAATTTTGTCACAAAAACTTCTTATTATCTCCTTCCCGTCTCCTTCAATCCGGGAGACATGGAGTTGGAGTTGACTGGGAATTTTTTTTCTGCCTTCAAACTTCATGAATATTGTGGCAGGATACAAGACGATGGGGGGTCATGTCACAAACTATAATTATTTTCCTTCTCCTTCCACACAAAATTCATCGTTAATTACACAGACTTTGGAAAATACCCTGTCATTTGGTATCCCCCCTCCGAAAATGGAAAGTGAAAGGCAAAAGAGAAAACTTTACAATTCTACCATACTCAAAGAATCCTTCACAGATTTAGCTTTATCTTCCTCTCAAAAAGAAATTTACGTTTCTTTCTCTATGAACCCAAAAAATGGATATCATTTTCAATGTCCTTTCTTCTCCTCTTTACTCTCCTCTTAGAGAGAAATGAGGGGGAAAGAATTAGAAGGGATTTTTTGTGTGATCATAAAGAGGGGAAGATTGTATAAAAATAAAATTTATGCTCTCAATAAAAAATGGATAAAAATGAAATCTGCTGTAAAGAACATGTATAGGAATGGCTCTATGTTTGCTTTCTCTCGATTTGTACTCTCCACCACCAGGAAAAAAGGAAAAGAAGAAAAATGGAGCTGATTATCTCACAGTATGTGGCCGTAGTCAGCCTGTCGATTGTGTCCTGCTTCAGTTTTGAATTCTTCTTGCCCATCGCTTCACTCCCTTCCCGGACAGCTCGTCACCACAATGGTCTAAAGATGGGAAACACGTGGTCACACCACTACCACTTTCACCAGCACGAAACACAATTCAACACCAGACAACTCTCCTCCTAATTTGATTGTAAACTCAGTGAACACCACACACACTCTCTCTGAGAAGGACAATCCTCTCAGACAGCCACACACTTATTTTTTTTACAACTTTCGGCCTTAAATTTTACTTTATGACCTTGCATAAGTTAGTCCCAGACATTCTCAGCTTTCTCTTCTTCCTCGTGTGTGTTCGCGTGAGTGTGTATAAGAGAGAGAGAGAGGGAGAGAGAGAGTCACAAGGCAAATCTCGGAGTAAAACTTTACAAAGCTCTTCTTCCCAACTTCATCCGGCTTATAATCTATTAGAGCTTCTTTTTAGTTGGAGGAATATATCCAGCGAGAGGGGGATTGTCTCCACACACAAAAAACTAGACTAATTAACCACTACTCTACTGTACACCGAGAATGATTCACGACGGAGAAACTACACAATTTTAATCTTTATTAAACCACCAACACCACCATCATCATAATAAGCACTACACCCAGTTTCTGAGGGAGAGAAGCTTTGAACTATGCAGTGGTGGAATTTTGGAGATAATTTCCTGGAATTTATAATAATTGTATGGCGAGAACAAATTTTTTTCCCCTCAACTTTCTTCCAATCTTTCACAATTTTTTTCTAATCAAAATATTTTGCAAAAACTGTACACTTTTGTAGTGAAGTGTAGAAAATGACTCGTATATTTTTTTCTCTTTAGCTTTCTTTGAAGATTCAAACACACGGCAGGCACTGGCACTCTTTGCACACTGCAACCAACACACTGAAAACCCCCTCGAAGGTCACAATTGGCAATTCCCTTTTCGCCTCTCTAACATTTGCCTATTCCTCCCCCCTTATTTTCTCTCTTCTTCTTTCTTGTGTGTGTATGGTTCCTTCTTCACATTTTTGCTATTTTCTCCCCTTCTTTTGGCTCTCTTGCCACCGTCTCAAATTGCAAATGACAGGTTTGTGTGGGTGAGAAATGGGGAGTTTTGCTTCCAACTTTCTCCTTCCTGGATTTCCTTTAGCCCATTGACATCCCTTGATTTATGAGTCAAAATATTTACCCCGAAAGAAAAAAACCGAAGAGGAGGGAAAAAACTTCAAACCCCTGAAAAATTTTTCTCTCTTTAATAAAAATCTTGTGAAAAGTCAAACGGACATTGAAAAATCCCGACGGACGAATGACATTCCCAAACTATGCCGAAAAGGAGAAAGAGGAAGTTGATAGAGAGAAAAAGAGAGTAGGAGGAGTGTGTGTGTGCTTTGGCGGAATCCCGGGCGCCGACTAACTACAATTTTCCATGGGCTGGGGAAAACTGTATGCGGGTGACACGGTTTGGTTAGAATTCTCTACACACACACACCTAGTCTCCCTCATTCTTCAACTCCCTCCCTGGAACATCCACACACACACAGTGTACACTCCCCGTTCCAGACCCAAAGTCCGGGCCAAGCTTTCCCCGTTCAAAGAGAGGAGTGCAGAGAGGGAGAGAGCCAGAATTCACACAAACTGCTTTCTCTTCTGGTGGCGCATGTTCTCAGCCCCTGCAAGAGGGAAAGCAAGTCAAATTGAGGAGCAGAAAGCAGAGCTTCTTTCTCCTTGGAAAAGTTGGGTGTCTTTCTCTCTCTGTTTCTCTCTGTATTACTGTGTCACTCCAGTGTGTATGCTTGTATGGAGGTGGCCCTTTCTTTGTAGCCTCAGGAGGAGAAGGATGAATTTTTTGCATTGACTTGGCCATTCAAATCAATTTCATTTCATTCCACACCATGCATGACCCTCGATTGATGTCGTCTATGCTAATACCATGCACTGGTCATGTCGTGTTCTCTTTTCACTCCTCTTGTCTGTTCTCAACACACACACACACATACACACACACTGACTAGACGAGGGATAGAGCTGGTCATGGAGTATCGATAGATTTCAGCATTGTGTGTGCATGTGTCAGAATTTTTGGGGGGCTCCTCTTGGACGAGATTGTCCCCTCTCTTCTTGTGTGTGTCACTCCTGTTGTGTATGTGTGTTTCCCTGTTCATTCGGGAAGTCACCCGACGTTACTAATGGCCATTTCTTCACGGAGAAAGCGGACAAGATTGTCCAACGTGTTGTCGTAAGGCAAACGTAACCGGCAGAAAAGCCCCCAAGTCAAATACCCGTCTTCCTCTCATGTCAACTCCTTTTATTAGCCACCCATGGCACTCTCCCCCTGGACAGTCTATCTTCCCTTCTCTCTATCGTTGTCGTTGTATGTGTGTGTGTCTGCATGTTTTCAAACTCCATTAAATTATATATGAAAAAACAGGGAAGTCTAGGTCTAGTTGAGGAGGAATTTTTTTTGAATTTTCTTCATTTGATTTTTTATACAAAATATTGTGTGTGTGTGTGTACAAAAAGTCATACAGCAAACATACGAGTATATAAAGGATAAGTATGAATGAATTTGAGTGAGTGTGTGACAATTTTTTACAAGGAGGCGACTTTATTGATAAAAAAATTCACTGCTGGGTTGAACTGTGCAATACAAAATGCTGAAGAGTGTTGAAGTTTTCCTTGACAATTATTTACTCCCCTTGAGACTTTTTATGTTTACTCTTGAGAATCTTCAAAAAAAATATTAATATGCTTTCATGCTAAAGCATTCCTTTTCTCTAAAGCTTCTTTCTCCTTCCCTGTCTATCCTCTTTTGTGAAAAGGCAAAGACATCTTTTTAAAAAAAGGTTTTTGCTATTCACAAAGTATAAAGAGTTTTCTCACATTTTGCCTTGGAAAATTGAGGAAGGCTAAGTTTGGATATACACTGATATTTCAGGCTTCTCTAGACTGGGCTTGTGTGTGTGTATGATGGGAAGTTTAATTAAAACTACACACATGCACAAGAAGACAGTCTCGTCTTCTTTTCAATTTTTTTATCCGGCTCCCCCGCAACTTTCCATGAAAGTCCATTTTGTGATGGAATTGCTCATTAGTTCTACACAGTCTGTCTGGGATGGGATGGATGGATGCGTGTGGGCTGCACACACATACATACATACTGGGATATGAGATATGAGGAGGATAAAGAATAAAAATGTGAGGACTGGCTTCTAGTCAATCCCGAGTCTTTAGTCAGTCATAAATCCTTGGGAAAAAAAGCTTATACTTCTACCATAATGTTCGAAGAAGATACATTATGGCTTTCCATTATGAGGAAATTGTGAAGAATGTAAATAGTTTCTGGGTCAAGGCTGACAATTACCAACCTCCTCCTCCTCCTCATTTTACTCCTCCTCCTCCTCATTTTACTCCTCCTCAAAAATTTCTCATCCTTCCTAAATTTCCTTACCGAAATTCAGACTTTGTCACAAGCCGGACGTGTGCAAAAAACTCGTTAATTTCCAATCTTTTTATATAAGGAAATTCTTTCCGGGATTTAATGCATGTGTTTCTCCAGTCTAGACTCTACTCTTCCCCTCTGCTGTATGTAACAAGTGCTCACATTTTTAATGGACAATTTCCGGAGGACGAGAATTCAAGGACAAATCCCGGTATTCTATTGAAAAGGGAAAGTTCACAGTCGAACAGGGAAATTTAAAGTGGGTGAATAATGTGTAGGCACACTCAGGATAAGTCAAATTATCCTTAGTTTTCTTTTTGGAATCATGTACTTAATATTATGTAGATTAATTTTAAATGTGTAATTAATTTTAATTGCTTGCATTCAAAGCACACCGTACATTGTAATGAAATGTTGGGATGAAAGAGGAGAAAGATATGGACAAACGATAAAAAGTGGAAAGGGGGGAAGTTCAGAACGAAGAGAAGAGGTTAATTTTTTTCATGATGAGGATATGAAAATAATTGTGGGGAAAGTTGGAGAAAGTTTTGTGATGATGCGGCAAGAGCATAGATTGTGATGAGGGGAGGGGAGATGATTGGAGTGTAAAAATAAATGTGGAGAGAGAGAGGGAGGGTGTGTGTGTGCGTGTAAGGTAATACGGACTAATGGAGGGATGGAGGCCGCAGATGTTTCACAAATTCAGATTGAAGAGTTGCACCTCCTCCTCCTCCTCCTCATGAGATTCAATCTTTTTTGAACAAGTCCGACGATCATCATCCATCTTCCTCTGGACTTTCTCTTCTTCCTTCGTCTTATTTCCCTATATACAGTACCTCCAACCCAAAATTCACTGGCTTAGCCAAAATATATTCAACATTTTTACCACACATTTTCTTCAAACATCCTCATTTTAATCCCAAATTCTCCTACACCATGAATCAACTAGAGATGGGCTTAAAACAGCTTAAAATAAATTGAACAAAATATTCATTCACTTTCACTCGTAGTAAAATGGAGAGTGCATACCTGGGAAAGTGTAAAAGTTGAGTCGAGAACTTTCTTCTTTTTGTTTTTTTAGAAAATAGTCATTTATTAAAGTCATCTTCGTGAGAGTAAATTAAAATTACAATTAGAGTTCAGAAAGCACCTTCAAAATATCATCATCATGATGTGTCACAATATACAAATATTATTTTAAAATTTCTTGAACAATCAACGTTATTTTCCCGAACGAACGAACATTCTACTATTCCATAGTAGAGCCATTTTGAACATATAAAAGTACTCTAAATACACAATATTGTGTATTTTCTCAAAACAATATGTATTACGTAATCTGTACCTACTTACATTACACACAGAATAACAAGGGGGATCATTACAAAAATTGTTTATTCACAATGTCATTCAAACCTTGTGACATTAATTTTTTATTAAATCTCGTGAAATTTTGTACAAACACAGCTAAATGTCAAAACTTTCCTCCTTCCCCCATGTGTGGCATTTCATTGTTCATTTTTAAAAAAAGACATTCTCCATTTTGTCCTTGAATTTCCTGAAACGTAGTCTCTTCCTCGTTGAGTTGAAAATTTTAAAATTAAATATTTTGTATATCAAAAAAATTGCAATCAAAATATTACTACTTACTTGTATTATTCAAAAGATATGTTACAATTTTTTCTGTTTTTTCCTACTTCTAAAAGGAGGTACATCATATTATTAGTACAAATTTTTCCTCTCTGTACTCACACTACTCTAAAACATCCCAACAAAAAATCTCCTCTCCTTCCTTTTTCTCCCAGACACACGTCACACACACACATGACCACGGAATTTCCCATTATTCTAACCAGACTAAAAGTACATGGTAAAAAAATGATTAATACGAAAATAGATCGTAAATTGTACGTTATATCCAGTTTCCTCCGTCCAACATCACACACACACACGTCCTGCCGGGAAATACAAGTACGCAAAGAGTGTGAAAGAGGCAGTTGTGTAATGAAGACTTTCTCTTTCTGTGTGTGTGTGTATGTGTTGGATTCCCAAAGGTAGAGTCAAAGGGAAGGATGGAGAAAAGGGAGAAAAAGATCCTCCTGCTGGTATTTATAATTTAAATCTCTCTCTCCCTTGTTTTCTGTCCCTTTGTACAATGGAAAACACAAACAAAGGGGAGAAGGCCTGAACATCCTCCTCCCCTGTATTATTACACTTTAAACTAAAGATAAAAGGGAACACTCAGATCAACATCATCATCCTGATGACGACAGCACACACACACTCACTCACTCCTTCTCTCTTTCTCTTGCTTTCTCCTTGGTTCAGAAGAGACATTTGACAACGTACAATATTGAGTTTCACATGTGCCCACGTTTCAAATGTGAACAGATGCACAATCACCGCGACTCTTCTATCTCTGTATTGTGCAATATATTGTGAGGACACACACACACTCACTCTCTCTCTCTCTCACTGTGATAGATGAATAGACAATTTAATTAGGAAAATAGATGAGGAGCCATCGGACATTGAGTACAGCTGTGTGTGAGATTAGACGATGATCAGAGAAAGGATGAAAGTCCGTGTCGGATTGAATTGCACACAGGACACACAGACACACGCACACAGAACAAATATTCCCTCTTCATTCTCCTCCTTATCCCAATAATAATGCTCATTAGTTTTAGCATTGTACATATTTTTTTTTAAAAAAAACAACATTGACTGTGTCATTAATAGTGGACTAATGGATATTAAAATTTATTTCTGCCGCCGAGTCTTGGTCAACTTGATCCTCTTCTTTTCTCTCATCTTCAGCTTCGATCTCTTCCTGTTGAAGTGGAGTGAGTGCGTCCAAGTCTCTCAATTCCATTCCTTGTGACGGGGGTTGAGTTGACTTTAATCAAATATTGTAAGCTTCGGAAGAAGAAGAGGAGGACTTGGATGGGAAATACTTCCAAATCCCACGGACTGTGGCCACAGACTGTTGTCATAAGAGAGGTGTACTTCCTCCAGCTGCCCCTGGCTCCTGTCTTTCCCTATCTGTACTTTCCCTTTGTCGTCCGGATGGTTTGAGTAGACCTCCAGTGGGAACTAGAGACCCTTTCCTTACTTTCCTCTTGAAGAGACCAAGGAAGGTAGCTCGGAATTCTCGGGAGAATAAACAGTAGATGTAGAAGGTCAGGGAGTAGTTTGTGACTTCCAGGAAATTTGCTGTTGCCCGAAATACCTGACAACAACAACAAATATAAGAGGAAAAATGTATTGTACCATATCATACATTAATGTGTAGCCATTAACCTCTCTCTCTCTCCAAATACATAAATACACACACACTATCACAAATAGCATCTTAATGACCGTCATCCATGGCGACCACCCCACCCACTATAAAAAAGGGGACTAGACAAATTTCACCTCTTGAGAAACTTGAGGAAAATCCACGTACCCACACACTCACATGCAGGGCAACCATTTTCATTAAGCTTGTATAAAAAAGTTGAATTTGCAAAAAAAAATGTTGATTGCCAATATTTGCTGTATACACAATCATTATAATGGAGTCTGAGCCGGGGACTTGTTAAGCTCTTTGGATTTCGAGAGAGGAAGGGAGGGAGGACTGATGCTTCATCTAAACTCTAATAGGGGTAGTAAAAATAGACGGGACATTTTGCTGACGCTTCAAGGAGGACTAGAGAGAAAGGGATGTGAAGGAGGAGAAAGCATATTTTGGAGCACTCTCGTGTCATCTCCCTCCCTCCTTCATATATGAAGCTATTGAGAGTCTTTATTTTATTTGATGGACCAATTTCCGCTGTATTTGATTGTAAATCGTGAGAGGACATTTTAGCTTCTAGCCCTATACTGCCTATGCGAGGGTACAGTGTGTGCACTGTGTGTGTTGACAGAGGGAAGAAGAAGGAGATTCAGGGGACTGATGAAAGATCAAAGAAATTTAAGACAAATAAAATCAGGATTAAATCGAGAGGGAAAAGAGATGGTCGTTGGACGGAGCTGAGTCGTGCAAAACACGGGTAGTGAAGTGTATACATGTCCATTTGTGTGTGTGTGTGTGTGTGTACAATGTATGTATGTAGGTATGGGGAAAGTGGGTGTATAACGAGGAGGGCTGGGATGGAAGTCGTGTATTTTTTTCAAAGAGAAAGGAGGAGGAGAAGAAGACGAAGGACTTTTTGTCCTCTGTGAAAATCGAATAATACAGAAATGGTAATGGTCAATGAAGTGAGACTGAGAGAACTGACGAAAAGACAAAGAGAAAAGGGGGAAAAGGAAACTAACTATCGTCAATATCGTCAATAGAGACAGTGTAATGGACAGAGTAATGGCAAAAAGAAAAAATACCACTTTTCTCCTCTTTTCATATCTTTCCCTCCGTACACTCACACACATGTACATCCTCCTCAAAAACTAAAGAAGAGCCCGGACTTTGGACGGATCCAAAGTGGTCCGGCTTTTGTTCTTGGGAAATGTCTTGAAACATTTCAAGGTACATAAATAGTGAAAGTCAGAGTCTTGAGAGAGGATGGCTAATAGAGCAAGAAGAAGAAGAGGAACAGGGAAACTTACTTCAAAAGAGAAGGAGCGGGAACGGAGGAGAGCCTCTGAGATGACTAGGCTGAGAATGACCATCGGAGTGACGCATACAAAGAATAGGACTGAAGTTGAACCAAGGAGTAGCATTATCCGACTTTCCTCTGCAAACTTCTTGTTGTCATCTCTACTCGTCTTCCCTAAACTCACACAAAGGGAAAGTCAGGGGGAGTGTGGAGAAAGTTGGGTAGGTGGCGTCAGGGACAGTCCCTTCCTTCACCAACTCAACTTTCTCCGTTACATTGACAACGGTGAAAGTCATATTATGACTGTCACACACATTTTCAATATTAAAGTTCATATTTTATTAAATAAATCATATGTGAAAAAGGATTAACCAGTCATTCGACGTCGATTTGCACAGGTGCGACGGTATGCGATGATAATTCGGAGGTTGAGGTACGCGAGGAGGATTGTGGGGCCAAGTCGGAAAATAATGGCAATTAGCCATACATAAATTCGGTAGAAAATTGACGTCAAGTAAGCCGTATTCTCCTTCTTCTGGAAAACTGGTAGCCCTGCAAAGAGAAATACAATTTAAATTCAAATCCAATTTACTTGACGAACAATAGTTGTAAGCGACAAGGATGTTTCATAACGTTGATGCTGATAGTGGTAAAATATTTAATGGCCGCATTACATATTATTTTTTAGGTTATGTCATTAAAATATCTTCAGCATATTCAAAGACCTTTTATAAAATTTTTAATGAGACTTTTTTAACAAAATTATTCAGAGATTTTTCCGGATTATTTGAACCCCACTCAAAAATGTGAACTGACCCAAATTTATTTTTCAGTTTTCTTCCATTAGTAAAGTAAAATCCAACTCATTTCCAAATATTGTAGTATGATTCCCTTTCCCATCTTCCCATTTTTTAACCCACTGATGAATCCGATAAAAACCGTAAAATCCTTCTGAATCTTGTCTCTCTCTTCGGTTGTCTCTTTTAATTGGAGAGACGGTTAATCTGGAGCGTAAAAACGGGATGCGTGGGTCACACTTCCGTGAACCACATTTCCACGCATTTTATTTTACTCTCATTCCCTCATTTTAACCCTCCCAGCAATGATAGAATGGATGAGTGCGGAGATTTATTGCAGAGCTCATGCTCGGGGCTAATAAATTCGCGTTTGTTTTGCAGAAACTGCTCGTGTATTTCTCTAGCTACCGTATACCCTCCTATTCACTCCCTCCTCATTTTTGTAAATGGAATTAAAGAGCAGAAAGCCCCTGGTACTTAGTACATATTTTACAGCAGACACATGATGTTATTGGAAGGGAGGATGATTTGTAAGTCAAATACCTTCACGAGAGAGGCAGTGGATGAGGTTGGAGCGGAAGAGATGTGGGGAGTAGACGAGGAGAGTGCAAACAGGGATGGAAGCGATGATGATGTACGCTCTCCGTGAGCCGTTCAGAACCCGGGACTTTTCCGGATGACACACCGCCACGAACCTCTCCAGTGTCAGGGCGACCAACATGACCACCCCAATCCCTATCATCATCAACCAACAGACCACACACCCACACACATACATATTAATTGTGATACAATGTACGAGGATTATACACAATAGGATGAAATAATTTGTATGCCATGCTCACCCAGACAGGAATTCCCCAGATACAACTCCAGATATGTGTGGAAAAAAGCCTGGTACACATTCGTCCACTCTCCCACCTCACTGTGCATCACAATTCTCACTGCAAACGGGATCGCCACCATTATTGCCATCAGAGCCGCGGATGAGTAGCCTGGAAAACACAAGAAGAAGTGAGACTAATGAGAAATTTGATACCTCTCTTTTTTACACCAGGATAAGGTAACCCCACTCCACCACATTGTAGTGCAAGAATTTTAATTGACTTTTTCAACAGCTTTTACCCCTGAGAAACTGAGAACTACCGATAGTGTGTATGCGTGTGGCAGTAGATTTGGTTTCAGTGAAAAGAATGCCCGGATTCTTGAGTCAGTGCCATTCGTCAAGATCTCAGACGTTCACACTTGTACACGTATGTACACTCACGTGTTGAAAGGAGGGATCAAATTAAAAAAGGTCAATTGTTCTAATGGAGCAGAGTGGTAAGGAGGAGGAGGGAATGTCATTGCGTTTATTGTATTTATAACTGAAACTGAAATACTTTAGTAAAGTTGGCGAGAAGGGGAAATTGCGGGTGAAGAAAATGTTTTCATAAAATATAAAGATGCAAGAGAGAGATTCTGAGATTGAGTCAGCCTTTAAGCAAAATATTCCAGAGAAGAGACGGATAAAAGCTGAAAGGGCTTCATCTTGTTGACTCTCTGCCTATTTTGTGTGTTTGTGTGTGTGTAGTTAAAAATTGAGGTTAGGGAGACGAAGGAGAAAAAACCCTCATGAAGCTTTATGATTGTTCTTCCCTTCTTTCTCTCTCTCTTTGTGTCTGCATGTGTTCTGTCCAGCCATATAATAAAGAGAAAATAAACATCAAGACTATGGGCTCAATATTGTCTGATTTATAAGTCTACTTTCTCTACTTTTATTCCAGCCCACCAAAATCATTCCTCCCTTCTCCGTCCTTTGCTCGTCTTATTACATAGTCAGACACTGACTCTGACTGCGGGGGCCTGGGGATTTGTGAATACAAAAAACATTGAGAGAAAGCGAGAGAGAGGGAATTCCAAAGGATTTTTTCTTATTTACGTAGAAGAGAGGAAGAAAATTCCATGGATGTCTTTCTGTCTTCAAATATTTCCCAATCCCACCACTCAACAGCTGCCCATTTCGTATGAATGAATATGCCAAAAATTGCCCAAACTTTTTTCCCACGATGAGATTTCGAGTGATTGGAGAGGATGGGGATGGAAAGGGGAGTGACCATTACAGTCAAACTTGGGATAGACAAAAGTATGGAGAGTAAGGAAAAGAGAGAGAGAGAGAGGGAAATCTTATGAAATCTTTTATACACACACATTCGAGGTCTGGAATTGTCCAAAGTTTTCTCCCAAAAAAGAAGATTAAACCAAATGACAGGCCATCACCACCACAAAATTGGCTTTCTCATTTAAATCTGAGGAAGAAGAAGGCGGGGATACATACAATCGTGGACCATCTTCAACATTCCCCGTCCATATAAATCACTTTGGACAACTATCAAACATTTTATCTTTTCATCACGGACTCCAATTAATATGAGCTGGTCAAATAGAGTGAGATTTCTGTCGATAAACTGAAATTGATTTCACAATTTCTTTGTAAATTCAAAACTTGGTTTAATTCTTGAAAAACTAAATAAATATTGAGGGCACAGACAAACGGGGTTTCCTTCGGAAAAAATATATGAGAGTGTCTATTAATATAAATATAAATTTTTATTGAAAATGACAAAAACTTTCTCTACTTCAAAAAAATTGGAAGGTGAATTTTTATTGGGAAGACAAAGAGAGGAGTTGACCTGATGAGACAGAGGAGAGAAGGAGTTTAGGGAACGTGGGGAATGAATAGATTGAGAGATATCCTTTGACATTTGGAAAAAATATAATTTATTAAATGTCCAACTCTCTCTCTCTCTCTTCCCTTGCCATGGATCCGGCGAGCCGTGAGACATCTCCTCCTTTCTCCTCTGAGTCCATTGATAGCTCCGCATAAATCTTTGGAATCGAAATTTTTTGGACTCCTCTCAACACCAGACTCTCTAGTGTGCGTGTGTGTGTCTGTGTCCCAGCTTTACTGTTACTGTTATGATCCTTATAGAATATAATTCCCACACACACACTTCAATACTTTTAAGGTACATAGTGTGTTCCCTATTTTACATTGGATTTACATGGATGTCCTCACCCTCCCAAAATTTCAAATACTTTCTCTCCTAGCTTTCTCCGTGTTTGTGCGTGGAACACAAACGGGAGGATTTAGAGAAGAGAGTACATTGTATCAATGCGTAATTTCCTGGGTGTGTAACGACCAGGGAGTTTAGATACCCTTGTCCAGGCCATTGAAAGGAAAGTTGATGGAAGAGGGAGAGAGTGGATGAAGGAAAGTTTCATTGTGAAGGGAAGTGTGTAGATACGGAGTGACAGACTCCTTATTTTTTTATGCGTGTAGCCCACGAAATGCGGAGAGGTTAAGGAAGTTGGGCAGATGAAGCGGAAGAGAAAGGACCATCCGTTATAAGTTTGCTCTTCTCCTCCTCTTCCTCCGTCAGGATGACTGGCTCGGGAATTCCCTCCATTCTTGTCTCAATCTACCTGTCTCATCTCTTATAGTCCTTTTGATCTGCCGAACCTTTGTCCTCCCTCCCGTTTTCCCATATACATATGTATGTGTGTAAAAAAGAAAATTTCTCTCAGCTCCTTTCTCTCTCTCGTGAAAGAGGGCACACAGAATGACAAAGTCTAAATGTCTGTCTGCTTCTCTCTCTCTCTCTCTCTCTCTATGCATGTCCCGGCTTTTCTTAGTGTAAAAACAAGTGTGTCATTTTACCATGGGAAAAGAGAAAGAGACGAACGCAATTTTCACCGGCCTCTCCTCTTTATGTATACACAAATGTTGTGACCATCACGAGGGAATCCCAAACGGTTTTTTGTCATATCACCTCGACAGATCAAGGAGGAGAAGATGAGCCGATTCTTTTTCATGGATGGAAAAATGGGAAGTTGACTATCTGGAGTCAAAGGGCAAATCTGGGAGGAGGAGATGAGACAGTAAGCTGGAAGCTGGAAAGAAAAGGATTCTTTTGTCTTTTTATGTCTTACTTCTTGTTCTCAGCTGGATTTTGAAGGCTAGAGGGACAGAGAGTTTCTATGACAAAAGCGACTGTTTTCATGGAAGGGAATGGAGGTGTTGATCTCTTTTCGTACCCTTTCTACTGCTTGGAAGAGGGAAATAGTGTAGTAATAGTGGACAAGGATCAAAAGTCAAAAGGTGTGTAAGACAGCCTTACATTTGGGAATACAACCATCATTTTCATATAAAGATTCCACTCTGAATACCGTAAAACTTGATCCCCTCTCTTAAATTCAAAGTCATTCATCCGAGGATACTTTTATTATCCATTTTACGCTAGAAATGCCTTTCTAACAGACTCTCTAAAATATTCATAGCCAAGAACGTGCTGCAGGGTGTGTGTGTTGCTCATGTGTACTTATTTTCCCAGCGAACCGTATCCACACACACATATCCAGTTTTACGGTAAGTCTGGAGTTGGTAGGCTATTCGCAATCAGACCGGCGACAAATAGGAAGTAGTGAAGGAGGGGTAATAAAATAAGCAACTTGATCAGATCCTTGTGAGCTTCGTCTTTCACCATCCCTTCCTCTATACATATAGCATGGGATTCGTTGCCAGGGAGTGAGTCAGAGAGAAACAATTTCCTGCATCATCTCATTTAGTTTTTATACTCAAAAAATGCCCACTCTGGCCAACACACATATATTGTGTGCGTGGACACCATGAAAGAATGCTCTCCCGGATACTGCCGGAGAAGAAGCGGCATCTAACAAAAAAAGAAAAACAATTTTCGGGTGTCAACCAAGTCGAGTGTAATCCTCTAATGTTGTCCCATGTTCACTCCAATGTAATATTAAGGCCAGGTCAAACCCACACAAGAAGAATCATAGGAACGAGAGTGAGAGAGAGTGTGTGTGAACAATTTGGTGGACACTGGAAATGTGTTAATGGTCAAACAAACTGAGTCGACTACACAAGGCTGTACAAATATTGCTCTCCACCTTCCACATCTCCACACACACTCACTCAACCAAGAGAAAGGAAATCTGGGAGAGGAAGAGAAGAGACTCTTCTTTCCCTCGTCATTCTGATCCTTCATCTCTCTCTCTCTCACTGTCCTAGGAAAAGAGAAGACTGTCTTTCGTCTTCCAAGTCAATAATGTTGACTCGCACTAGCTATCTCATCACAAGATTGTTGTTTGCATAATGAATGCAGAGAGAAGGAGAAGAGTTTACAAAAAAGATGGGACGCCTCGTCGGAATCGCCTCCAGACCAGACTCTTTGAATTGTCAATCTTTTCCTTCCCTTCTTTGTACCCCCTAAACTGTTTACAAAGTGATCACAAACTGTGCTCGGGAATAAAAATACACTTCAAAACTCTACATGTATTTTTAGACAAACATGCAAAAAAAGATCTGTTGAAAAATTTTCGGAGGGGAACGTTAAAGTCAACAGGAATTCGGATTAATAGGAGAGAAAAACGACTATTATTGTTGACGGCATTGTTAATATTCACAAAGGAAATCACACGGAGAATTTAAAGTGGGGGATTTAGTGAAAGAAGACGAAAGACGGGGTTTGAAAGACGTCACACAAATTATGTGTGTCTGTTCTGTATTGTGGGCTTTAAAATCTCTTTCAATTTTCATTTTTTTTAAAGTGTTGGTTGGGAAAGGTTCTCAAATTAAATCAAAATCTATTTACAAAAATTTTAATCAACGCCAGGAGAGAGAAATGGCTACAATATGACAGAATACAAGAAATTTTGACTAAATGAGAAACATGAACGATGTGATGTAGATGCGTGTGTGAAAAAGAGAGAGATTTGAGTGGAGAATAAAAAGATGGTTAAAATGTCTGCAATCTGCTGATAGTGAAAAAGTTTCTGTATTTGATACGTATTTTTTTTCTTTTGTCAGATTTCAAAACCAAGACGGGATTAATTCAATGAGAAGAATTTGTTCTGTAAATGTTTGTCATGACATAAAGACACGCATTTATTGCTCACTGTCTCCTCTCCTCTTGCTTGTGAAAGAGTGGCGACAGTCTTCATGGGCTTTTCAAGTGATAGTATTTACACACAGAGAGACAGTGTACATGATACCACAGAGAAGTAGGACATGCACGACATTCGTAGAGGGGGAAGCAGTGAGAAAAAAATAACACTAAACTTTCACCGACGACCAGGCGGATCATCAATTTCGTGAGGAACGAGAAAGAGGAGAGGGAGAGCGTAAAGTGAATGGAGGCCGACTTTTTCTTAGTTTTTTGAAGACAAAGGGAAGACTACGTCTGTCTTTCCATTTAGAATGCATAATGAGGAGCATTCTGCATCCATACAAAGGAGGCAGAGGCAGAGGAAGAAAGCGAGAAAAAAGTGGGGGAACAATCTTGAGACGGCTACATCTTTCTCTTTGAGAAAGAAACACGCACGAGAGAGAGAGAGAAAGTGAAGACTTTCCCTTCACTCTCATTTCCCGCCGGAGAAAGTCTAATGAGATCTAGATAACTGGGATGTAACTATACAACTCTTGTTTATTTACCCTGGACTCAGAGTGCACAAGGTGAAAGTCAGCCCTTGGCTTTCACTTTGTGTGTGTGACCCAAATTGTGGTACATTTTTTGTTAATTCCAACTGTTAACTCTAAGAGGGTTACTCGGTTAATTGTGTGTGTTTTGTGACTGAGGGAAAAGATCCAGAGAAGAGGAGTTCAAAATTCAGACCCTACAAATTTTGAGAAGGGATTACAATATAACTTAATTTAAAATGAGAGACTACAGTTTATTGTTACTTTTCATTGTAGAAGTTTCACACGAATAAAGAAACACTGAATAATCAAGTTAAAATTGAATTTTAAAACGAAGCACAATCTCCTCGAAAAATAGTTAGGTTGACCGCAGGTGTTTTCCTTCTTTACTGGTCTTCCTAATAGAAATGTTTCAAGACAATAGTTTACTACAGTCTCCAACCAGAAGCATACACCCATGAAACAAATAGCTCAATTGACCCTCGCAATTGCCAATTTAAACCGGACACTGGGGGTAGCCAATGCAGCTGGCTCTCTGAAAATAATTTTTCTCTCAAAGCAAGAGAGACAGAGAGAGAGAGAGAGGAAAATCTAAGAATGAGACTCATCAACTCCTCCTCAAGTCATTCCCCTTCTCATTCTAAGGAAACTCCCATAAAAAAGGGAGGAGGGAATAAAGAAAATAACCAGTTTGATCCAAAAAAATCTAAAATGTTCCGTATCCATTTCCTCTCTCTTTCCTCTTCTCCATGACGAACTCACTCCCTCTCACAAAGAGTGCACATCCTCCTCCACACACACACATCTGTCGGCTCCTGCCAAGCATAAAGATTACCCACATTTTCTTAGTGTCATGAAAGAACTGGGTATAATAAAATACTTTTTTGATCCTCCTCCTCATCCACATCAGCCAAGACGTAGAGACCAAATTTTGCAATCTCTCCTCTCCCTCTCTTGTTATGAGAAGGAAGAGGAATCTGGAGAACTCTTGCTCAGAATTAATTGTCAGCTGCTCTGCTGTGGTCAGAGCAGTTAAGTATCGACTGAAGAAGAGCGGTTCTACGTTCCATTTCTATTCATCTGTGTCTTACAAAGAGAGAGAGAGAGAGAGAAAGAAGAGTCGAGATTTGAGAGACTTTGGAGCACAGCTGATGCGCTGATGTTGACCTACATCACTGTCCTGTCCACTGCATGCAGTCCAAGTCAATTCAAGTCGGAGTGTCAAAGCTGACAGAGACTCTCTCTCATATAATCATGGAGGGGAGTGTTGCCTCAATTTGTACACACACAAACACTAATATCCAAGGCTAAATAATGTTCAAGGGAAATTCACTTTCTCCCTCCCAAGAATCCATCTTTTGTCTTCCCCCTCCCTACTCTGTCCATGTCGCCTGGAGAAAGCTGAAAGACATGGACACAAAGTGAAGCGGCTGGTGCTGGTGTTCTTGTAAGGAAACAGCTTGAGATTGGGATTACAAGCTCAGTCTTTCCTATTTCTCTTTCTCTTCATTCTGAAATGGTCTCGAGGGACTCTGGCCACATTTCCTCTCTCTCTCTTTTCCTTCACAATTTGATTTCATTTACACCGTCTCAGATGGGAATGGAAGTACATTTGACTATCATGGCCAATGCAATAAGGGAGAAAGCTCTACCTGCACACACACACAACCACACCGCAATTACCTTTGCTCTCTCCTTCTCTCTCCCTGGTTCTAACATTTTTTATAAAGGGACAAATAGTGGACATTTCCAGGAGACCTTGACGGCGGGTCTTGGAGGAGCAGAGCCTTGAGCTCCATTCACTCCTCTCTCTCTCTTTCTCTCTTTGGAATAGAGGAGTGTACTTTCTTTATTGTGTGTCTGTGTCTGTCTTTTTTTAGACCATGGACAATTGAAAGGAGGAGGACAAAGAGAGAAGAATTTTATGGACTTTTCACAGTCACTGCTTTTATTTTTAGTGGGATGTTGAGTGAGGACTTTACAAATTGTTCATTGCACAACCACAACCAACCACACTGTATTTGCAAAGACCCCGGATTTTCCCAAATCATGGACTCTGGACAGACAGACAGACACACTGTAGGGATGCGTGTGAGAAAGTAATTTTCAATTAAAATCAATAATTATGATTCCAGCTGTTGAGGACGACCGGCGATGGGCAGGAGAAATGTGGGCTGATTGAATAGGAAAATTAATTTTCGTATTCATTTCACTGTACATCTTTCCATGAAAGGTTCAAACTCCTTTTACAGGGAGTGAGAGAAAGTGAGAGAGAGAGAGGGAAAACATGGGAAAGCAGAGTTTTGTGTGTTTGTGGGAGCTATTGTCTTAATGTGTATTATTATGCGTGGAACTAAAACTTCAAATTATGATCGCAACTTTTGACACCATTAAGCAATCCCAGAAGAAAACTCAGACGCACACCAGCTCCGTTTGGAAAATTTTGGGTGTGGAAGTGAAAGAGAGAGGAGAATCTACTCTGCCCCCACTGGAACGAAACCACAAACTCTCCACTAATTCTATTAATAAGGGAGGAGTTCATTGTTCCATTGGATCTTTGAGACTCCTTCCTCACGTCCTTTCCTTCCCTCTTCAAAACTTTGGAGGTAAATAAGTACCCCACCCCCTTTTGTCCTGTACCGTAGTTATCATAGTCTTAATTAAAGAGTTTTAATGGGTGTGAGGAAGGGGGGAGTATTTACATGTATATGAATAGGGGAGAAGAGAGCAGGAGGTGGAAAAAACCATTAACGAGTTTTCAAAAAGTCGAGTTATCAATATTTGATTTGGAATCTTGGAAACGGACGGGGGAGGGAAACTCATTTTGAACACCTTGCAAAATACAATGTTCCCTCCTTTCTTCTTCCTCCTCCTTGTTCATCATCACAAAGAGAATAAATTGGAGGAAAAGTTTCGGGAATGAGAATGAGAAAAGAGGATGATGAACCGTAAACATTGAAGAGAGAGAGAGAGAGAGAGAGAAAGAGTCTGTAATAAACTTTGCCTCTATCATTCAACCAGAAAGAAAGGAGACAAAGTAGTGAAAGTGTGTGTGTGTGTGGAGAGTGAAAGTACAAAATGGAACCATTTCATTAACATTTCCGTCCAGGCTGGCTGACTCGGTGGCCCATCTCCTTGACGTTTCGCCACAGCAAGAATTGCGAATTTGATGATTAGTAGGAAAGAAAAAGAGATAGTGGGCTGTGCCTGGGAGTGTGTGAGAGTGTGGAGAAAGCTTTCACTCGGCAAAAGAGAGAGAGACAGAGAGAGAAAGGGCCGAGTCCCGCTAGGATTGTGGTTCATTATGAAATCCATGGTTTATCACCAGTCAAACAAAAACTACTCTCAACTAACTTTTTCTGTTTGGAAGTTCCTGGAATTCATCCTCTTCCAATTCCTCCACGCCTCAATTCGTCCCAACTAAAAATGTCAGAGCTTCAAACAACACGTACACCTACCACCTCCCAAAGTCTACCTCCAGCCCACACAAACACCATTCCAAAGTGTCCGAAGTGTATTGAGTGGGGAATCAGTCATTTTAATATGAATTTTGAACCGTTTAGAAAACTGCGGGGGATTCTAGTTACGAAATGTTACAAAAGAAAAATATGACTTCAGTTCAATCTTTACGACATCATTTATTTTGAAAAATCGGTCTGTCCAGCAAAAAGTCTTAAATTGATTGTCGTTAGCATAAATGAGCAGAACTATCCTCATTAGAACTTTACAATCCAAAATTTTAATTTGTTTGTAAACTAGTAAATAATTTGTTGGCCAATTGACAAGTAGGTAAGGACAATTCATACCAATTGTTTTAATAAAGTCGATAAAACTAAATCTGGACTCACTAAACCCGACAAAGAACAAGAATAAGGATCTAAGTTATTGATAATAAACAATAAACAAAGGATGTGTGTATTTAGAGACGGTAAGTAATCTTTGTAAAAAAATTTGTCTGCACTCCCTTCTGGAGCAAATCAACAGATAAAAAGCTCAAGACAAAAGCCTGTGTCATGAGAGACTGGGAGAAAGACAACCTAGGGAGAGGGGGCAAAAAAAGAACTTTCACTCGACTTTGTCTCTCTCACAGTCAACCACACAAAAGTGCTCAACATGGATTTGTTGGCCTCTCTCCATGATCATTTTAATAACTTACGACATCATTAGATCGTTCAACGTTTATTCTCCCCTCCTCAGTCAATGTTCGCAATTCTCGAGGATAGGGAAGAGAGGAGGAATAGCCAATCTTCCATACACTATAATATTCTATTATGTGGATGGTCAGGGCACCCACCCTGTCATCCCGCTTCCGAGACAACTGGAGCAGAGGAAAAGGAGGAGGAGAAGATCAACTTTTTTGTACGGGCCAAAGTGTGTGTGTCAGAGAGAGAGGGAGAGAGAGAGATGGGTCGTAGTAAACTACGGATGTCTCACCAGCACCGGCGGCTCTCTGCACACTCTCCCTGATTTAAAGGCAATTTCCTCCCCAAAAAATATCCACCACCGCCTTTCCCTTCCTTTCCTCCTTTCCCTTCACACATCAACTCTACGCATACTTTCTCCAGTTTTTCTGCACTCCTCTCTTTCCAACCCATGTTCACATACCCTGTCATTCCATGCAAGATATGAGAGTTCTGTCCAAATTTGTAGTATTAATAGCACGGAATGACGGTTAAAGTTATATACTTTCACTTTCTACACACAGACACATTTGACCATTGAAAAGTACGAAAATCGATGCGACTGTCTCAATCAAAAAGACTTGTAATTCCAGAAATTTTCTCAACTTTAACCCTCAGCTTTCTCTCTCTTTCACTTTCCCTTCCTTCCTTCCCTACTTCAAACAGAAGGAGGAACTTAGGCAAATAATCTTTTGACAAACTGTGACAAGGCATTGACTTCTCCCACAGGGCGATTTCCCCATGTAGGTCACATACACACACTCCCAGCCAATTTTAATGGGAACCACAGTCCCCGGTCTCCGTAAATCTTTTCAAAAGTCCAAATGAACTTGGATATCCATATCAAGAAGTGTACTTTTGTGTGTTTGTATGTCATGTAGAAATGTACGTACAACTTTTCCTTTGCTTTCTTTCTCTGCAAATAATTAAAAATTTATAATGCTCAAATTCTAGACCAGTCATCCCTCACTTTCTTTGAATCATTTAAACTCCCTACTTCTTCATACTCAACTCATACCCTTTTACTCCTGGAAGATTTCAAGAGGAATTTCTACGTGTCCAATTTAATTCAAAAATTTTTATACAGACAGACAGAAAGAGGAGAAGAAAGCAAGTGAAGGGGGAAGATTCAATTCAACAGAGATATGACACAGCTGTGCATCAAATTACAAATATTTTATGAAATTACATATCCAATTTCAATTTCTACGCATACATGCACCCTCCTAAAATTCTTTCTTCTTATTATGTGACACATATTTCATTACTTCTACTTCTTATATGCTTAATGCCTTACAAATACGCAATTCCAGACAATGGAGAATTAAACGGGTCGTCACTCTTCTTTCAGGGTGATTTGGCTACATTACAATTTCCGAGATTTGTCATCCCATTCTGCTCTCTTTAGCATTTCCAGGATATCCTCCAGTCTGACTATTTTTCTGTTTCACTTGTCTCCTTTGTCTGACATTGATTCGATCCGGAGAAAAGTGGGGACGCTGGAAAAAGGAGGGAAATGGGATAAGATTGATTTTTACAGAAAAAGGAGCTAGGACACACACACACCTTTCACACACACAATATCTTCTGTCCGTTCCACTTCCACCACATTCCTTTCTCTCTCTCTGGCATTTAAATTGCTTTTTCTTTCTTTGAGTAACCATGAGCTGTGTAGGTAATAGACTGTTGTGCCGTCTAATCCTTCAGATTTCTCCATACAAAATACTCTCCCGAGAAACCTGAGAAAAAAAGAGGGGGCGGGGCGGGAAATTTTGGTAGTGAAGGAGATGATGATGGGGGAGAAGTGTAAACATTTACGAAGGGAGAATCCATGTATGCGTGGAATATTCGAATGAGGATTTGTGAAATGTGTAGGTACTTTCTCCCTCGTTCCTTCTTTCACTGCTTGAATGGGTGGGTAATGATAATATTATGACTGGCTAGAAGGTATCCCTATCATATCTTGTGTGTCCCTAGTGGTTTCCATACGCACTCGATTTATGGCTGTTCTGTCACTATTTTTTTACTCCCTTTTTTGTACTCTTGTGTACTATGTGTGCTGTGTACACCGGAGATAAAAATGAGAAGAAGGAGGATGCGGAAGGAGAACCCCTGAGAGCCGATAAAAAAAGTTGAGAAATACTGTACACAACGTAAGTGAGAGTGTTTGTGTACTTGTGTGTGTGTCTGTGTAGAGTGGCTACCCATTCATCATGACACTCTAAAGCTTCTCTCTGGATCGTCAAAGAAACTCGGAGGGATTTTTGCGAAGCCTATTTTTTTCTTGCGCTTGAGAGGAATAAGAAGAAGAAAAGAAGGAGGAGGAGGGGGGATTGCAACATTTTCGCAATTCTCAAGAATAAGAGGAGGAGGGAGATGAAGATGTCTCCGCCGGGATAATTTGGTTGTCAGCACACTTGTCATGGAAAAAAATAATGTACCTTACGCATGCTCCACGTACATCAACTTTCTCCAGTTGTTTTTCAACCATGAAAATTTTAACATTACATTGTACTCCCCCCTTCCACTCACTCACTTCGGAGAATCATCAACTTGAACTCTCTTTTTCTGTCTCGCCTATCCTGAATAAAACAGGCACCTACGCACTTTTTATCCTGGTGCTCCATTTGGCAAAATGAGAAATTTTGAATATGAATTTTCATGCAATAATGAAGAAGGGATATCATTATTTTCAACATTTTTGAATTACCCGACAAAAGTTTTTTTAAATTTTCACATGAATGAGCAAAAAAATATAAAATTGTAAATTAATATGAAGATTCCTTTTTTCCTCTATTACAAAAACTTTTATGTTGCAAATATTTAAATGAGAAATAATTATGAAACATCTTACAAATTAATTTCGCAACAATTGACCTCAATAACTGTACTCTTCTTTAATGTTCGTTAATAGAGAAATTTTTTCGTCTGCCTTTTGCGAAAGTTTGAGTGGATGTTTTTGACAACTCAATCTTCATAAAGTTACCATTTATAAATGTAGACAGTGCAACGTATAATAAAAGGAAAATTTTTCTTCCCTTTCTCTCTCTCTCTCTCTTTCTCTTTTCTCCATTCAAATTGACTTTCATCCTGCTTTTGACACACCCTTTAATTTTCCGGTGCCTAAAGGTTCTTCGTAAAAATCAAGAATATTGCACTTTGCTCTTGTCTATTTTAATTATATTTGGAACCCCTTTCCACCCACACAACATCTCCTCCCCTCCCCCTCCTCTCCTTTAATTAAGTATTCAGAGAAAGAACTTCACAAAATAATGTAGCCCTTTGAAAATTTTGGAATTTCATAGTCTACCTATTCCCCGAAAATTTAGAAACAAAGTAGAAAAAAATGAATTAAAAACACGGCTTCACACACACACGAATACAGATTGTACTGTACAAAATAATACGCTCATCTCCTCCACAAGACAAACAACCCGAAATGCACAGGGAACACAAGATGATGAAACCTGATGTTCAAGGTTCATGGATCTGGTACAAAATAAAAAACCCCGGCCGACACCACCAACACACACACACACTAAACGCAGTTCTCATAAAATCCAGGTCAATGGAGACGTGGATATCATTAACTTTATGGTGAACAGCACCATATGATAAGCCCCTCTAATTTCCACACACACACAAACCACCCTCAACAAAGGGTTCAAAGCAAAGAGTTTCACTCTAACCTTATTCTATCTAAACAACTTTTTTGGACCCATCCAAACAAGGTAGCACTTTAGTCTGACATATCCTTCTCCTTCTCCTCCTTTCTTCTACGCTCAAAATTAAATATCGGTTCAAAATATCAAGGGCGCAGAGTGTCATCTCCTTACATGGAGCTCATTTCCAATTTACGCCCAGGGCCAATTGTTTACACACTTCTTCCTCTCACTTTCCCCGGCCTTTGTAGGGACCCAAGGCTAGAAAGGAGGAAAACAATAAAATTAAATCTGCATCAAACTAAAATTTGATTCTTTCTATCCCAGCCTAATTGAGGAGATGTCTGAATCCTTCAAAAAAAATCCTCATGACCTGAATCCACACACACACGCGGTACATGAATGGCAGCTGAACACACACACACAAACCTTCAAAGAGAAAGTATGTAAATATTCATTTCATTAATTGCCGGAGGTATTTCCTATTGCCCAAAATGAACTTTCTCTCTTCCCCCTCTTTCCTTGTCTGTTTGCCAACATTTTGCACTGATTTCTCCTCTAAATTTGCAAATGACTACATCGAGAGTGAAAGTGTGTGTGTGTCAATATGGAATATCACGTTTTGTGGATAATTGGAACATATCCTCTTGAATTGTAAAGACTCCCTCTCTCTTTTTTATGTGGGGAAAATGCGGCAGAAAGTTAAGAAAGTTTTACATGGCAAAAAAAACCTTTCTTTTCAAGCACGAGAAAGATTGGGAGGGGGATTGAGCGTGTGTGTGTATTTACATATGTTGGGTACACAAAATTGATCCTCGTATCTCATGTCCTCTTACTCCCCTCCCTCCATCTGAGATCATCATCATCATCGTGATGGTGATGAAGGGAGGGTGAAAGAAGAGTTTTCATAGCTTTATTCCCAATGCGCATTATTCCTTTCTCCTTTCTATTCCTGGAAGGAAGAAACTGGAAATTTCTCCCTTCCTTTACTTTACTTTCCCCTCTTCCCGAAAATCCTTTTTTATGTCTGCTCCTTTTACATGGAAACATAATATGATACTTCCTCAGTCCCTTCCCTCCCCCTTTCTCGTACTCACACAAAGCTTTTTATTATGTTTACATTGAAATTCAATGCAATCCTAGTCATGGATGACAGAGGGAAGGGCTGGAGAGAAAGTACCCACGACTATCAGAGAAGATTTAAGGTGGGGAAGGCGAGAAAAAAATCGTTATATTATAATGTCATATTATTATCATTCAACTGTTTCCGTGTCATTCTTTCTCTTCTTCTTAGTTTTTTTTGCTTTTTGTGGTGGGTCCCACATCCCGCATCTTTTCCCTCCTTTTCACTTTTCTCTCTCCCTCACAAAAGATTTTCCTGCTTAGTATAGGTAAGCCTTTCTTGCGTAGTCAAGCTCATGCTGTGCTTTCTCTCCCTGTGTGACTTTCTCCATTATCATCTGCATCCTCGCATCCCTTCTTCACACACACACATCGTTGTCTTGGGCCTCTATTGTGGTGAAAATAAAAGATTTATGTCATCCTCCTGGATCCTCCCCACAATATAATATAATACTGTACAAAAATTACGAGAAATTTTGTGTCGGTAATACTGTAGACACACACATCCACACATTGAAGCCGCTTTCACTGCTTTCACTAAAGTTGTGGGTGGGAGAAAAGGTGTTTACTGAGGAGGAAATAATGGACCTGAAATCTGAGGATTTTTGGAATTCTAAAAATAATTCGAATTTCCTTTCATTCTTTTCAGAACACTCGAGTCTGCCGTAAAAATCCAGCTTCAACCCCGGCGCCCACTTGAATTAGAACAAAATAAATGGAAAGTTGTTGAAAACATTCAATGGAACGTTAAAGTAATCAATTAAATTCATTTAGCATTAATACTGAATGAATCTTCTAGTTAGTATAATTTGTGATTTAATTGAATTTTTACGGTAACAACTTGACTAGTCACTTTACTAAACACTTTGAAAGTTATTTTGTGCTGAGGTGTCATACTTTCTCCTGCACTTTTTGAATATGCACTCAGAATGGAGATTTGAGGTTCAAAGAGGCTGGATTGTGGTTGTGTTTGTGATGAGGCATAAAGTCTAGTAGAAAACAGACAAACTAAAGATAATAAGGGAGAGAGACAGAGAGTTTTGTATCCCTTTTATAATGGTGAATAAATTTTAAACAGCAGTTAGGAATCCACTTGAGGAAATGAGCGGCTGTAATGAATTGGACTAATAATAATCCTTTCTTGCGGTCTGTTTACACTCCCCTCTCTTTCTCTCTTTTCTCCCACAGTCTCTTGCACTGACTGTGTGTGTGGCACACACACAAACTGGGGGGAGGGTTGGCTGGAACAAAGTTCCCCTGGTACTAATTACACACTCGAATTACTTTACTACCGCCGTGTCCCACTTTTGACGCACTTTCTTCCCCCTCCCCTATTCCTCCATTTCATTTAAATAATGACGATCTTCCACACACACACACACAAACACACACACATTGCCTGCCCGCCTTCTGTCTGTACTATACTATACCTGCTTCATTAAGCCATTGAGATCATCATGACATCCCCCATCTCGTTCCTACAATCCTATTCTTCATTTTCCGAGTTTTACCCGCAAAGCCAGCGTCCACCAATTGTGGGCAAGCTTTGGCCTGTTATTATTCTATTACACACACACATCCTCTCTCTGTCTATCCTCCGATGAACAATCCTGATAATACCCTCCCCCTTCCGTCTGTTGCATTTAAAGACCACAGGACCGTAAACACAAAAATCTGCATGACAACAAACACCGGGATTTCCTGCATTTTGAAATTCCTCTCTCTTTTTATTCCTCTCCTCTCAAAGCAAATGCATCTGCTCGGATTTTAAAAAACCAAAATTGATTTTCCCTTCTTTTCTCTCCATCCTCCTCCACTTCCACTTCTTTCCATCCCTGGGACAGGGACTCGGGGGCAGGAGAATAAATTCAAATTCTTTATCCCATCTGTCATTTGGGATTTTCTGGTGGGAGGAATTTCCATTTGATTAATCTATAAAGATTGTTTTTTTCTTTCTTTTCCTTCTCAAAAATGAGTTTATATGGTTTGGAACGGGTGGGAAAGATTCCCATTTAGAATTTACATAATAGAAAAGTGGAAAAGGTGAGGAGGGAAATGACCCCGAGAAGGAAGCCCTGAAGGGAACAATGCACACCTAATAATACAGAGAGTGAGTGGATAGCAGGGGAGGGAATTAATTGAAATTAATTGAATAGCTCTCTCAAAATTATTCTCTTGTTGCTTCACTCTCTTTTGTCTTTGTATGTGAGAAATGGTAGAGAGGGATACAAGACGAGTGTTGGAAAATATGGGGATACATGAAGGATTTCAGTGTAAACCCTTGTGTGTGTGTTTTAATAATTACAATGGTGAGGACAAAGAGGAGTGTCCTCCAATCCTCTTTTGATTAGTCCAAAAACAGAGAGAGAGAGAGAGGGTTAGAGTGGTTGAGTGGGCTCTCAACAAATTCATAATCCCTCCTCTCCCCCTCTTTTCTCTTACTTTCTCTCTCTTTAAGAGAAAGTGAACCATTTGACGGTCTTTGCAAAATACTAACCTTTTTTATCCTTTCTTCCTACAGACTGCATGGGTGTGTGTGTCTTCAAAAAGGTTTTACACTTGAGTTGACTTGAAATCATTACAAGTTTAGTCATGCAATGCGAGGGGGAGGGAGTTGTGTGCCAATTCGTTGCCAAAATCTACATCGACCAAGCTGTTCAAATAATGAGAACAAAATAAACTTGATCCTGCCTCACTCCCTTCCTTCCATTAACCTCAGTGACCTCAGTCAGCCGGAAAAGAAAATTTTCTATTATATTCTCAGCTAAAACTCATTAAGCCTTAACACTCTGTCCATGGGGAAAGTCCTCCTTCAAACGGGGAAGGAGAGAGAGAGAGAGATTCTCAAATATTTTATTACAACCTTCCCTCTACTCATTTGCTCCCAATCCACGTTCCTAAAACCTCCCAATCTTCTCTCAAATCATTTCTTTTAATTCCAACGTCTCTCTCTCTCCGTCTTTTCTTGATTCCACAAATTATTTTAATAAGGTAAAAAATATTCTGAGAAAATGCAAAGCATTCATAATTGACTCTCTCTCTCACTTCACAAAATTTCAATTTTGTCTGCGCGGAGAATGCCAGTTCAAAATTTTTATTTTTACCATGGAAATTCTTCACATTTTCTTCCTCTTCAAATTCCACTGTGGAATTTTCTCAATGATTGTTTCAATTATTGAAACAAAATATTATGTGATTTTTTTTAAAAAAAATTAGAAAAAAGTGAAGATTCATTCAATTCGATATGATGTCCTGAATAATGAATTTTCGAATAAATTTCCTGTCTCTGCAAAAATTATATGAATGAAGAATGTTAACTCACGAAGAAGGAGAAAAATCAAAAATCAAATTATTCTGAGAGAATGATTCACATTTCTAAAAAATTGTATTCAAATCTCGTTCCTCCAACTCTGACTCCTTGGGTCCTCCCCTATAAATCTGTATTATTCACAATGGAGTATTTTCTATCTAAGATATGTGTGTATGAGTGGGGAAGAGGAGGGCATGCCAAAAATGGGAGAGAGAGAGACAAAAATAGGATAAATCTGAATGCCAGGAAAGTATATCAAGTTATGTCTGAATTTCTTTTTTAAATTCTGTGGCTTTTTAAGAATATTTTTTTGTTTCCCCCTCTCTCTTCTTTCTCGGATGGAATACAATGGATTAGATGGTGAGAGTACGTGGGATGAACTTTAATATTTGTACCTGAGTGGAGGAAAGGGTGATGGCGGGGTTCATAGTGGGTGGGTATGAATGCAAATTCGTTTTCAATACTTCCAGTCGACTGATGCCCACGGAAAGAAGAGAGCGATAAAAATGGATCGTGAGAGTGGGAGGAGGAGGAGGAGGGACAAGTATTTTTCCTTGTGTATTTCCTCTTCACTCCATTCGAACAGTCAAAGAAAAGAGAGGGAGGCAGGGATAGAAAGAGGATTTTTTCCAATGAAAATTCTTGGAGACGTGCATTCGAGGACTGGAGAGGGAGAGAGAAAAATTCACTCATTTTTCACATCTTATTTTCTCCCAGCTTTCCCTGATCACCCCTCCCCCATTGTATGTATGTAATAATGGTGGACGTGATTAGTTCTTGAAGAATCTCAAAATTTTGAGAAATATACAAAGGAGAAATGTCGTACAATAAAAACTATACATTGTACATCATCCAAATAGGAAATTTCTTCCCATTTTGGTCTGAACTCCTCCTTCTCTTTTCCCAACTCGTGGAGTTCAGGGAGAGGTCATAAAGGGTGAACGTGAAATTATATAAGAAAAGAAATATGCTTTACAGAATTCATGTACAGACTTTGACACACACACACACACATGGTTACATAGGGAGCACCTTGAATTTGAATCTTTTCAAATTAGAGGAGAGAGATAGAATGAATAATAAAGTCCTCCCACACTGAACAAATTCCCTTCAGTTTATGGCCACTAAATTTTTCTTGTACAGTCCATACTCAAAGGAGTAAAAAAGAAGACTAAGTAATGCTGAGTCAAGGGAGATGAAAGGACATGAGTTGGCATGTTTGTTGAAATTTTTTTTTTACAATTTTTTTGATGCTCTTTTGCCTTAAGAAATCATAAAATATTTGCATGTTATTGGGATTCACGTGATGACAGGGAAGAGAGAGAATTCCTTGGGATTTTTACAATAGGAAGCCACTTAATGTGATGAAAAGACTTCAATAAGGGCTCAAGTCATATGGGGACATCCAGAAAGAAGAACAACACCGTAGATTTGATAGTATTGTACGTGCAGACAAAAATGGAACTAGAATCTTGATTTATTAATGTCCACCTTCTATCTATCTCACAGGGAAAATATTTTTAAGAATTTAAGTGATTGATTTTTCAGACTAATTTGTCAAAATATGCTGACTTGAAGCGTGGACAGGGCGAGGAGTATAATAAACGTAATTTACGGTATATTTCTAATGCCACAAAAGTCTAGAGAGGTTGAGTTGGGTTCAAAATAATTTCCCCTTCCCTCCTTCCCTACGGATTTATGGAAGGAATTTAAAATGAAAGGTCGTAACAGTAAAAATTGCATTTGATTGAGTCATCCTCCCGTCCATCATAATTTTGAACGTAAAGATCCTTCCTAATTTAATGTCCCTCCATCCACCGTCTACTGTCTCCCCAAAATTTTGATCTGTGTCCTTGGGAAAATTCTGAAATATGGTGAGTCCCATAAAGGAGAAATTTGGACTTGACTACATTTATTTTAATAAACCAATAGAACTGACTATCCTATCACACACACACACACACGCACGCACATGAGGAAAGATGGGGATGAGAAATAGTATAAAATATTTATGAGAACATTTCTATGACAAAATTTCTCCATTTGTGAAAGAACATGTGGAAGGGGGAGAGTTGGAGTTGGGGTTCATGAATTTTGAAAAATGGATCCTCCTCTGTAGTAGACATGCTGGAATGGGAATTACATAGAGTCATGGTGAGGGTGTATGTGTGTGTGTGTGGTTATTTTGCCATGACAAAATAATAATGTGGACGACATTAGATTTTGTGCCAAGTCCATTCTCATAATAGTCCCTCATAATTGCAATGATTATAATAATAATGAAGAGTCAGGCAACAAGCTAGTTCAAGTGCAGGAGAGGGAGAAAGTGGAGTGAAAGTAGAGTGACTGTGTGTGCAACTCACTTCTGTCAATTGACAAAAGGCTGTGACTGCCAATATGACAAAGTCTGTTTATTTCTCTACGTCATCCTCTATCGCCGAGGAAGAGGAGGAGGGCAAAGAGTCGACGTCTCCTTGTTCCAACATAAATAGGAAAATGTGTCCACACACACACGCGCGTCCACACTCTGTATTCCATATACTAGAGGCTATCAAATCTCTCTACTCGCAAATCCAAAGACATTTTCTTGTGTGTAGAGAGGAGCATTTACGAAAGGAGGCAGTAAATATCCAGCTGATATGTGTGTGTATTTGTGCCCTTTATACATACCCAGTGTAGTTATAATGGTGCTCCGAATAATGGCTGTCCTGGAGTGCATTTCTTTGCAGAGCCGGGAGGAGGGAGGGAATGGACATATGACAAAGGACAGTACTTTACAGGCACACACACAGTGAGAGAGGCTAGTGATGACTTGATCATCCTTTGGTGGTGTCGACAGGCTCAAGAATCCTCACACGAAACAACACTCTTCTAATATCCCTGTGGGCACTGTGTGTGTGTGTGAGTGTGTTTATGAAGAAAAATATGGAGGATTTCAGCCAGTCAAAGTGCATCTCTCAATGGAAGAGCCCCACAGCCAAGAAATCTCTTTCTCCAAAGCTCAATGACTTTCTCCTCCCTTTCTCGCGCGCTCTCTCTCTCTCGCTACAAACTGCACTTTCCTTCTCCTTGTAAAAATACACGGCAAATATGTAGAGTCGTGTGTGAGTGGGGAAAGCTAGGGATTATTTTTCCCGTTTGAACAATTTGGTTAGTTGACAAAGCACTGCAGAGAAGTGATGCGGATATTGATAGAGAATAGATTGTGTGTCTTAGCCTCATCCCTCCTTTTTTCCGTACAATCTCAACTTATTCACATTCATCATGGAGGAGAAAGAGGAAACTCCATTCCTCAACTCATTCATGTTAATTTTGATGGGTGGTTCTATTGCAGCTGGAGAAGCCAGATAAAGCCCAACCCTTCATCATTCTCGATGTCTTTTCTGTCTACAGTATATACTCTCACTTTTTCCATGGTTAGCATGAGTCTCTCTCTCTGTGTGTGCTTCATTTGTTTGTGTGTGTATGAAGGAGTATCCTGGAGGTAAATACTAGTCATCAAATGTTCATTTTCTTTCTTAACAACCTCCTCCTTTCTTTAAAAGAGACTTCTCTTCTTTGAGCAGCTAACGATTTACGAGAGTAAAAGCTCTTCTTTCTCCCGTGCAGTCGTGGAGGGGGAGATGTGGAGGAACTGTTGAAGACTCTGAGCGTGCCCAAGTAAATTATCTTCTGTCCGTGTGTACGTTGGCTTCTTTGCCTTGCTAAAATTCTTAGGATTTTCTTTCTCCGAGAAGAGAAACACATAAAGTGCTTTTAACTTGTACTTGGCAGCAAAGCGACAGTTTACTAAGCTCCGACACATTAATGTACACAGTATGGAGAGGAGGAAGAGAAAGAAAGAGAAATTTTCGGGGAATTCAATTCAGCTATCCACTCCTTCATAATGTATGGGTATACCGTAACCTTCCTGAACGCAACCGGGACAAAAATGTTTAAAATATGTTCTTCTACAATTCATCCTTACTTTTGTTGAAATAAAGTCGAAAAAAAGGGAAGAAGCATTAAAGTATTCTTAACTGATTCACTTCATTGAGTCAGTTTAAAATATTTTTGGACTGGTTATTGAAGGAGACTTGACGTTAGAGGTTTATACAAAGCCATGGAAATTTTGGGAGTGAACTCCGTACCCGGAAAAATACATAAGGAAGAACATGGCTTGTAAATGACAATGCACTTTGTGTCCTTTATCGTCTCTGTGTGTGTACATACGACTTAAAATGTTCCTCTTAGGCCTCCACCTACTCCTTCTTTTGAAGGCTGTCAATGGAAGTGAATTCATATGGATTTCAATTTTTTACATGTCCCTTCAATTCCCTTGTCCCTCTCTACGCGTCTTACACCGGTACAAAGCAAGCAGTGGCGGCTTTTGAGAGTTGAGACGTGTAGGCGGGTTGGTGTTGAGAAATAAAGGCTTAGATTTCCGGCCAGAGAGGAAGTTAAAGAAAATTCAATTCTTCCAATTTTCTTCCACTTTCACCCACCCATTCGCTGTACAAGGGAGGCACACACAGAGTCAGTTGAGACATTGAGAGTATTTCAAAGTTGAAATTCTTGAAGCTTAACCCACAGCAAAGGGCAAAGTAGAAAGAAGAGGAGAACTGAAAGCCCGAGTCGGCTGTACTACAGACGAAAGAGAGAGTGAAAGTCATTAGAAGCGCTCAAGGAGAAAGTCAAGAGATGGAATGAGTCAAAAGGCTCAAGATTGACGATTTCAAATTCTCCAGAAAAAAATCACGAAAAGAAAGAAAGAGAGAGAGAGAGAGAGAGAGAAAAGAGTAACAGCTGCAGCTGGAAAACAAGTTGCAACTAGACTGCAATGTTTTTAGTTAAGGAGGTCAACTCCCTCTCCCTCCATTATGTATCTTTCGTATGGAAAGAAAGCGGAGGATGTAGGATTAAAGTAGTTGTATTTCCCTACATTTTTTGCCCTCGTTAGATTGATGCTCCAAATTTTTCATTATGAGAGAGAGAGTGAGGAGAGGAAAAAGGGATGACTCTGCCGCTAATTTCATTAGAACGTCCATTTAGGATTTGAGATCCAAAATGAGTCATAGATCATGTGAAAGAAAAGTGGAGTCGCCTGGCCCCGAGCCCGAGTACTGTGGCTCCAAATTTTTCCATGTTTTCCTCATCTTCCAACCCCTCCTCCGTTTTTCACCAGTGATTTATACAGAAAAACAAAAATTTTGGTTTTTTCCTTTCCCTCCTATCCAGGGCAGAAGGAAGATTGATGAGAATTTTGAGGGAGAGAGAAGAGGAAACCTTTTTCGTGGTTTCCAAAGGCCCCCAGTTCAAACTCATACATCTTGAGAGAGAAGAGGGGATGTATGCACTTATCATTCACTGAATGGTGGGATAGCGGAAAAAAAGCGAGGCGTCATTTAAGGATGAGATTCTCCAACCCTACAAGACTACATCCTCATTGGCGTCTGTGTGGCCTTCAACTCTGTCCGCATTTCATGTACTGTACAAGGAAGAGAAAGAAAGGCGAAAAGAGAAAGTATCGGAAGGAAGAAAAGTGTAGGGAAAGATGTTCAAAGCGGGGAGAAAGCGGAGGAAAACATGGAGAGTGTGAGTGTACAAGTGCCCTTGTTGTTGGAGAAAGAAGGAGAAAGTTTTCATGAGACTCGCGTAGTTTGTAAATGGGTACCTTGTAAATAGTGTGGAAGCCACTTTCTTCTCATTTGAACGTGTATGCAAGAAGGAAGAGGATGGCTCGTGTCTTTGGAGAGAAAGAAAGAGAGAGAGAAAGCGGAGGAGACGCGATGTCCAGCTAATATGCTGCAGTTGCAAAATGTTCTGAATTTATTAGCCAAACTTTTATTCTCCCTCCAGTGCCAGTTGATTGTCCTCTCGTCCTATTCATGGGGATAGTGTACGTATGAGAGAAAGAAGAGTTGATTTCTGTAGTTTATGCAATTGTTGTCCCTTCATTCCACACCCGAACACACACACACGTACGACGATAAACTTACAAGGGAGAGGTATGAACCGAATTCTAATTTCTGTATTTAAACTTTAACTTGGCAATAAGGGAAAATTCTTATAGCCATTCTAATGCAGAAGAATTATTGATTGTCATCCAGTAGTCTAAGAGTAGTCAAGTCGAGTAAACACAAATGGAAATTGAATGAGTGTGAAATTGAATGTCAAATTGGGTTTAGAGGAGTATAAAATTTGAATGACTTTAACAAATTAATTGTAAGCATTAAATTTATTAGTAAATAAATTCGTTGGAGGAGCGTAATCAAAATGGCACGCAACGGCTAATCCAGGTGACTAAATCTTGATTAACTACTCGGAGAGAAAGTACTTTTGAAAGAAAGTCGTGGATACAATGCGTGTGTTTACCAGTGTAAGGAAAAGGAAAAGAAAGAGGAGGAGTCCTTTTCCTTTGACTTTAGTTCACAATAAAATACACCATTAAAAATTTTCCACGCTATTAGTTCTCATTAAAAGTTGGTAAAGTGACATTGAGTTATATGAACCTAAGCATGTACCGTACTGTTCTCTCCGTGTGTGTTTGTGTGTGTCTCTGAATTCTAATTTATAGCAATAGAATGACTACACGATTTAAATTATGAGGAGAACGGAGAAAGTTAAATGTGCACTAATAGGGAGTGGAGTTGTTCCTTTTTATACACACTGCACAATGCATTAACAATTTTGTACTTTTACATCATGTTACATCTTGTCCTCCTCCTCCATTTTCCATGCAAAGTTAAAACAGATGACTCATTTGACTGTATCTCTCATTTGTTCCAATTCAGAGACCAGACGACTGAATACAAATGTACACAGAATGTGTGTACAGACACTCACAAAATGAAAACATGCTTTCTCTCTATCACTCTTCTCTCTTCCTCTCCTGTTGAGTGGAATTGCTTTGGAAAATCAATGCTGGACCTTCGGCTCTCGTAAGATAAATGTACACTTGGATGATGGAGTTTTGTTCACAAGGAGAGAATGTCATTCCTCTCCCTACTTTTTTATTCGCACAGCCAGGATTTATGGGAATTCATGAATAGAACATGACGACTCAGCAGAAATATTTAGACCAGAAAAAAATCTTTAGAAAAAAATGAAGCCTCTTTTCTCCATTCTTCTCCCTTGCATTCTTTTTAAATGCTGAGTTTGTCTAGGAAAACAGAAAGAGAGAAAGGGAGGGAGAGGAAAGGAGTGGAGCGAGGGGAATTCTATCAAGTGGAATTTGGATAATTTAATGTAAAACAAGACCAGAGCTGTTTTCCTGCTGTTGTGTGTGTGTGTGGGATTGTGTGTGTATGGGAAAATGGATGTACAATCCTTTTGTTTTTCTTGTGCCGTTCGTTTTTTCTGGATGGGAAAGACAAGGAGGAAAAAATAATAAGGACGAGGAGGAGGGAGAGGAGGGAATGTCATCATAAAGAAGGCTAATTCATTTAAAAGCTTTCGCTTTCCCCCTTACAAAGGAAATTAAGAGTTTAAACAAGAGGATGTTGTGTGTAAGGAGGATGGGGATGTGGTGGAAAGTTGTGCAATTTCATTTTTGTTTACACATTTGCATTCCCTTCCTCTTTCCTCCTCTTCTCTCGCCTCTCCTCCTTACATGCTGATTTCCCTTTCATCTGTAGTCTATTCCCTTCTCGCTCTGTTCTGGTGGGGAAAGTAAGAGAAAATGGGACTTTCATTCATCCACCATATAATGCGGAGCATTTTGCCCTCTTGTACCCATTACAATTTTCTCTCTGAGAAATGCTGTTGTAATAATAAAAAATTCTCTCTCTTCCTTTCTCCCTCTCTCTCTCTCTGTTTCTCTGTTTGTTTTTATGATGAGACCAAAACCAGAATCATAACTTTACTCATTTGCCCTTACTCAGCAACAAACAGTTCATCATAAAAGGACGTAAATATGTACACATATGTATTTCATAAACATGTAAGATTATGTAACAAATACTCACGCATTCCGAAGACTAGTAAATTACATTTGGATGGCGAGAAAGGGAGATTTCATGAGTTCAATCTATAATTCATACACAATTTGTACACACATGCAAATACCCTGTAGAGGGGAAAATCGACGTAGTTTATAATCTGGTGAAAGAAAAGAAAGTAACAAAGGTAATAAAGATGAAAGGAGATTTGGAGAGAGACAAGACTCAACGCATTGAACTATAATACGCAAACTAAGCGTATTCCAAATGTTCAGGATGTCTGGGATGGAGAATTCCCTTTCCCTTTTCTTTGAGGGTAGCCAAAGAACCATACAAATAAGAGGTCATAAAATGTGCGAGTTTTCTCCTCTCTCTCTCTGTCATTGGGTTTTATTAAAAACTGTTCTTGTTGTCAATGGTTATGACCAGATTTACGACAAGGAGAATACGAGGACGAGAGTCGAGAAAAAGAGAGACGCTGTCTCGAAATTTGTCGAATAGATGAAAATACCATCATTCATTTCGGCGAACACAAACAGATCATTGAGGAGTCATCAACTGAAAGAACGGAGGAAGAAGACGTATCTGTCAGCATCTCTCTTTGAGGGAAGAGGATGACTGGCGGAAGGGGAGTAGAGGTGAAAGTGTGACAAGACGAAAGACAAGTCTTCCCTTGTCACGCACACTCTATTTAGTTCTTAAGTGTAGAACTTTCACTGTCCTCTCCATTGCATCACCCCCTCCCCATATTTTATGAGAGTTTAGCTGTCAAAATACAAAATTTTCCTGTGCAGCATCAATTTTTCTACTACGAACAGACACACACGCACAACCAGACACACTATCATCCTTCATAAATCGGAGGCGGAAATACTTCTCCCTTGATATATTATTAACCCGTTTTTTACGACCCCTCCACTGATGGCCGACGAGAGAATCTTATTAGAGTGGGTTAAGATGTTCCTAATAATATTTCATTAATTCCAAAGCGCATCTTAATCTATTATCGTTCCCATGATGATCACAACAGCAATTTTGAAAAAGGAATTATCAAAGAGTTAACAACGGATGGGAGGAAAATTTTTTATCGTATTTCTCCCTGGAAACAAAAATTTTGAGAAGACAAGACTGTACAACATTTCGTTGTAGAGGAAGTCATAAAAAATCGAGAAGAGGAAAAGACGTGGGAGAAGAGGAGAGAGAGATGGGGGACAATGATGCTTGAGGTTTATGACTGGAACGAAGAGGATGGAAGGTAGGGGAACTTGTGTCTCATATTTTATGGAAGATCTAGTGTCCCTTTATACATCATGGTAAAGAAATAAAATACAAAGAGATAAACGATCTGATGGACTTTGACGATATTTCCTATTTTATTCTATCCTCCTCTCTTCCATGTCTCTCATGATATAAGAAAGAACCAGTCAAGATACTTTCCAAAGTTTCTTCCACACACAATGGGGAACAGTAGCGCAAAGGGTGCTGTCCAGGTTCTAAAAAAATTATTTTTGAAACTGGTTACCAGTCATACATTCAAAAATTATCTTATTCCTCTCTCAAGAGAAGAGAACTTCAACGTCCACATTTCCTACCACATCCAATATGATGTACAGTTGCATACATAAATAAAAAGCAGTGGTCTCCTATCTTTTTACCATTATTTATTTATGCCGCCATATTTATTATAATAAAAAACCCAGTTTCAACTAGCTGTGTCTGCTGTTTTTAGGAGGGAAATGTATGGAGACAGATAAGAAATTTTGAATCAAAAAATAATAATACGTCCAAATCTGTCTTTTCCCCATTTATATTTCAAGTGGTTGAAAGAGAAAGGCTGGAGGAGAATGTATGGTGAAAAAATTAAAATTGGAACGTGGACAGAGAAATGGACCAGTGGTTACTTTGCCATATATTATTTGTACATGAATGGGTGTGACAGGGGAGACAGTTGATACACAGAATCTACTTTTCTATTCTGCAGGATCCTGGTCTCCGGCTATTTATGATAAAGTTCTTGAATTCCACACACTCACACACTCATGGTGAAAGTGTGTGCGTGTTGTTGTTCATAGGAGGGAGGTGGAGGGGTAAGAATAAGAAATAGGATAGTGTGTACGTGTGTACGAACCTCTCATGTAGATGTAGGCAGTCCCTTTCATATTGGGTTGGTTGAGGACGATGAGATTGAGGACGTTCCCCACGATCCCGAGGGCACAGATGGTGGGCATGAGGATACCGTAAGTGACGTACTTGACCGCCTCCACATCCATGTCGTAGTCCTGCCTCGTCCGATTATGAAGAGGACAGAATGGCAAGGACTCCACAAGACTCAGACTGTCGTTAGTGTCGTAGCCTCCTCCTCCACCGCCTCCTCCTCCACCGCCTCCTCCTCCTCCTCCACTCATCTCAAATCTGCCGTAGTCAAACGTGGGGCTGAGGTCTGACTGACTGAGTGTGGCAGAGACGGCGGCTGCTCCTCTTGCCACTGCATCGCCCATTATTTTATTTTATTTTTTCCTGATCGCCCCCTTCCTTTCTTTCTCACTTTCTCCTCCTATATAAATTTATACAAGTCTGTGTACTCCCGGTTGTTTCTCTTCCTCCTTGTCTTCTTTACCGCTGCCGCTGGTCTATTTTTCTATTTATTTATTCTGGTCTCTGAGGAGATTTTTCCCTCTCTCTCTCTTGCTCTCTATTTCTCTGGTGGTTTATATAATGCCCGGCTCGTGCGGAACTGGAGGTCAATAGCCAATAAATTCTTTTCCTGTTCAAATGACTTCTCCCCTCCTCACTACTAATCCCACTTTGCTGTTGCCCGGACTCTCCCCTCCCCTATTTTTACTCGAATTCTTCACGGTGGTTGTAGTCTTCTCCTCCCTGTTTTCCATCAGACTCATTTAAAAGTCCTGGCACTGGAAGGTCCGAGTCTCAACCTGTCAGAGAGAGAGAAAGTGGAAAAAAATTAATATGATTTTTAATTAAATTTATATTTAACAAAATATTTCCCTCCCCCACATACACACACACACGCAATAATTCTCTTGTGTTGTTAAGACTGGGTGGAGGAATTGACCTCATTTTAAATTATTCTAACACTAGGGCATGAAATAACATGACACAGCCTCCACACTATCACACAAAACAGGAGAAAGCTGAAAGGGAAAACACTGTTATGAAGAGAGAAAGGGGAAAAAATTTCTTTCTTTTTTCCCTAGGAAGAACATTAGCTAACCAACCGATGTGAAATTCCATTCAGGGGAATGGAATGTAATGTTGCGGAAACTCTGATAGCCCCCTCCTCTCTCTCTCTCTCTTTCCTCTCTCACACACATCCTCCAGAATGATTCATTCTGATTATAGAGTCGGGTGAAATATCATGTTCAGAATTTTCAAATGGACTTTCTCCCATCCTCTCCATGTATAATATAATACAAAGTATACGGAAGTGTACAGTGTGTGTGTGGATGTACGCGGCTACTTGAATACCTGAATATTTCAATGTTCGTGAGAGGAGAGTGAGAGTGTGTGCAATAAATTTTTTTCAATATGTTTTATGACAAAAGAAAGAGAAGAGGGGAGCCATATGGGGGAAGAGGCCCATAAAGATTCTCCTCCCTCCTTTCAATTGACACCTTTCCTAAAAGTATACGACATTAGATGGAGCATATACTTCATTTAGCCTAACTCTCCGATTTTATACAACACTATGACATATGACCAACCCACAAAGGCCACCCCATTTCCTTCCTCACCGCAACGAAATGTTTCAAAATTGAGGGAAATCGGGGGAGGAAAAGGTAATTTGGAATTTTGCCCAAATTATTAACCACACATTCTCCTATATGTATACAGTATGTAGATACTCATACACAGTGGTCTTCTATAATGAAGTATTTATACCATTAGTAATTTGTACAATAACTAAAGTTCTGATTATTTTTATTAGGTATTCGGTAATCTCCTCTTGAATGGAGAGGGAAGAGAGACACTTTGGTCGTGATTACCTTTTCAAGGGGGATCAAAATCGAGAAGGGAGGAGAGAAATCCATGGATTCGCAATGTGTCGCAAAAAATCCATAATACAAATTAGAGGGGCAAAGTATTACAGAGTGGAGGGGATATTGAGAGGAGAGGAGGAAGGAATGAAAGAAGAAAAGTAGAATTACAGTTTCCTAATTACGATCGTAATTTTGGGCTGGAACGGCCGGCGAGAATGGGCTATATCCAGCAACCCTCCTACTCTCTTCTCTTCTCCCCCCGTCACACACACACAAACAACCGTGTAATAAAAATGAGTCCCTGCAAAGTTGAAAGTATTGGCACACAGCAGAGAGGAGGTGGAGGAGGTAGAGAGTTTCCATGGATTATCTATTTTGAGTGCATACTAATATTAAACTAGTCTCTCAAGATTTCTCCAGGAAACAGGAAATTATGGAAATCCTAGCTGCTGCTGCTTCTGATGGGTCTCTGAATGTGTATCTCGTCGCTTGTATGTAATACTGTAGGTGGAAACAGTAGCACAGGCAGCCAGTTTTTGGGCTTGACCCCATCGACCTCATTACTACCCTGTAATGTCAATTCAATATGGAACTCATTTCGACGTTGAAATAATTTCTACAGAGAGAAAATAGGAGACAAAAGAGAGCAGTTCAAAGGTTGATCAAAGGGGGTCGAAGGAGAGTAGGAGAGAACTGAGTTTATTTGACGATTCTTGACAATGACGCGGCTTCAGTTATGTTGTGTCCTTCTGGAGGTTGTACAGTCGGAAAATGTAATTAAGGTAACTGAGACTGTGTCTGTATATGTACGGATGTGGATGCGGGAGTTGTATCATAGCCCTGGGTAGGAGAAAGGGAATTTATTATTATTTTCCGGAATGAGACTTGAATCCTAATATTACACACTCACATTATGTACTCGCGTGTTGGGCGGAATGTAAGTATGGCAGTGCGTCGTGTGTGTATAAAGAAAAGTCATTTTGTACACTACCAAAATATGTAATTGTAGAAGAGGAGAAGGAGAGAGTATGTACGCTGTATACAATAAAATACCAAAAGGATTTTCGACAGTTAATACGGAGAGATGACAAGTAAATGTAAGGATAATAATAACATAAACTCCTTCCCAATTTTCCCTCCTAGTACAATCCCAATCTACCCAAAAAAATAAATGGGGGTGTGTGAGGAAAGAGACGTGGAAACAAGATAGACAAAAAAATACTTTGAAGTTCCCAACCTACGCGTCGTAAAAAGGTAAAAGCTCTCTCTCTCTCTCTGCCTGTGTGAATGCGTGTGTGTTATAGAATAAAATAATTTTGGTATCGAAAATGACAGCTAGCTTTCCCCCTGTCTGTCTCCCACTCTATGTACGTGTCGTGTGTGTGTGTGGGCCTGACAGGGACATGCAGCGTGTTTTTGAGAGTTTTGACTGCTCCGTTTCGTCTTGCAGCTGATGTTGTTGATGTTGATGCAAAAAGATAAAAGGACGTTTTTTTGTGTCAGATTTTCCCTTGTTTGAAAACAGTGGGTGGGTGGGAAGAAGGGGAGGGAAGGAAAGATTCTCCTCCCTGGAGAATTCCAGAGAGAGAGACAAACAAAAATATGCCATATTTGTGTGTGTGTGTGTACAGAGTATTTGCATAAAAGGAAAAGACGATGGAGTGTCTTGTCTTCTTTTGGGTGTTTGTGTCTGTGAACTACGACGACTGATCCCAAGATGTGACTGACTGCGGAACCCTTCTCATCCGATTTTGATGATACATAATATTATGCCATGCTAAATATTGCACAAAAATATGCACAGTCTGTCACATGGAAAGGGACACACAATCTGATTTGCATATAAAGGATTTGTAGCATTAAAAAAATGAGGGACGAGGTTAAGAACAAAGAGTTGTGAACCTTCTCTTCCATCCTCTCTTCTCTTTCCTCTTTCCCTTGTGTGTGTGTTTGTGTGTGTGCGTTGTGACTCGTCGTCGTTTCACGGGTCAATTGGCAACTCATCAGAAAGGAACTTTTCATATTTTCATCGCAACACTCACCCCAAATCCTTCCCACGCAATCGACGTTGCGTGAACTCTCCTAGACAACACATATTTGTCAGCACACACACAAAGGAATGAGTCCATTTTGTGTGTGTGTGTGTGTGGAGGAAAATCCTTTTGATTTTTTCACAAAAATTCGGGGGGAGTGTCTTTATCTTTTCATTGGAAGCCCATGGCGACAAAATACGGAGACTTTGAGTCACTCACTTCTTTCACTTTGTACGGTTTTTATTTGAGAGCAGAAGAGAGTGCCAAATGGGATGAAAGTGCACCAAATGAAGCTGCTTAAATATCCTAATAATTATTCTCTCTTTTAACTCCCACACAGTTGACACACAAAGGCACACACAGTGAAGCCTTCAAGACTAAGGCACGCACACGACTTAGGATACTAAAATGATTTTTGTGGAGTAAAAGTTGAGAACGACTGACGCCCGCCAGGGAAGATGATTGTGGGGAAATTCAAGAGAAATATAAGATGATGAAAGATTCTCTTTCTTTTTTGATGTCATAATATGTTATGATTTGATTTGGGGTGACTGACTAGTTTTCCAAATTAATTTACAGTGTGTGAGGAGGGCGGAATGCTCGTAAAATATGATGACATGGGAAAATGTAATAAATTCAACTCTCTCATTTGTCACCAGTGAATAAAGTCCCAATTTCACTCACAATCGGAGCGAGAGGCAAGATAGAGAGAGGAGGGGGGAGAGTTGGACTTAAGTGAAAAGGACGAGACAGAGGAAAAAATTAAAAAACTTTTTTTGAGATAAGTTGTGCTGGCATTGAGCCAGTCCTTCAGGCTTGGATATGTAACTGATAGATCCGTCAACACGAAAAACACCATCTCACAATTTTGTGTATCCCCAGATTTGCCATTTTGAGGGGAGGAGGAGGAAAAGTTTGTCACAACAAAGCACATGGCAATATCTTTGTACAGTCACAGCACACTGTGTTATGTTGTAGTCTCAACATTTCCCCTTTTTGCAAAGGAGGAAACCCAGGGAAAGATTAATAATGAACGGACGTCTGTTTGGATTTAAAGTATGAATGTGGTGACTGAACCGTAATTCTCGAAGAAAACGTTTTCTCTTTCTCTGAGTACAGCTAATCTACATGATTAATTGAAACTTCAAGTTGCACTTCGGACACAAAGAGAAAGAGAGCGAGAGAATATCAACATTTACGTTTAAAAGATACAATTTGAAATTTGTCAAATGCAATGCTACCAACAGAGAAATATTCATTCCTCTGTTTTTCTAAGCGTCCCTAAAATTCCAAGTGAAATGGTGTTCTAAAATATCAAAAATAAATACAAAAGTAAACAATGGTTTTTATGTGTATGTAGTGTAGAAAAGTGAAAGTGTAGGTGTCAGGAAAAACAATTTTAAAAACTGGTGAAAGTGACGTTCTGTTCGTTGTGTGGCCTCTTTGACTTGGGTTTCGAGTTCATTCTCTAGGGTGAGAATTAGTCAACACTTGACTTGTATACGTTGTACTTGTATGTGTGTGTGTGGAGAGACTATAAATTCGCAGCTTGCGTTAAATCCCGTGATGATGCTAGAATATTATCTTATTATACAGGGAACTCTCTCTGGGACAATATCTCAAGATTTCTGAAAGGATAGTGTCACATCCTCTCTCTCTCATTGTCTTCATGTCCACAAGGTTTTTCACACAACGAAAGATGCAGGTCAAATGTCAGGGAGGCCATACTTGTTGAGAATCCCATGGAGGAACATAATGTACAAAAAAAATCTTTCAGACATGCAAATGTGTTATGATATAATTCACGCACACATACAACAACAGAGAGAGATTTTACTGTTTGAATAAAATAATAAATTCAAGATGTCGTGCGTAAAGCTTTTTTAGGGTTTCACAAAATATGACCCTCTTTCTCTCTTCCTCTCTCATTATCATACATTTAAAATTTTTTAGAGGAATTGTGATGGTTTCCATGTATTACAAAATTAGTGTACGTCGTAAAGGATCATCATCACATTGACAATAATAATAATTTTACTAAGTGCACCAAACACAGTGGAAGAGGGAAAGAGAGAGAGAGAGAGAGATGGGGAGAAAAGGGAGAGTTGGTGATGATGAGACTCGGTTGCATGGAGCATGCCAGAAATGCAAGGAAGGAAGAGGGAGAAAGCGGAGGGAAGAGTGACAAGTTGTGTAATTACATTTGGCCCAAATTTCATTAAGCATCTCTCTAATTACATGCCATTCCATCTCTGTCTCCAATATACGTAGTCTCTCTCTCCTTCTCTGGTGTACAGCCTCTCTATAATAATCATACACAAAATAGGAGATGAGTCGAGAGCTCAGCGGGTCCTTTGTCACTCTGCACACACGCATACACACTATCACCACAACAGGGGAATGCCATGTATCAAAGCGGGTCTTTGCCACCAATAACTCTTTCCATGTAATACAATAATCAATTCCTCACCCCCCTGAAAAGGTCAACCGATGTGGATTTGACCCCGTTCTCCACAATATCTCCAATATTTTGACAACACTCCGAGACAACACACACACACGTGACCGTCTTACTCCACTCTCAAGATCTGGATCATTCTGCGATGTAATCATTTGACATGGAACTCAATCTGGATAGAGAAGAAAGTATTTTTCCCCAGTTCACAATTATCTTAAATAAATTGAAATTGAGACTTTCCTTTTTTTTACAAATTAAAAGATGAACAATTTATCTCCTCCCTTTTCTGTTTCGCCTTCCATTCGACCGCATCTTTTGACGTTGTGACCTTCCCGTTGTACAGCAGAGAGTGTGTGGTGTGTGTGTGTGTGAGCGGGCTCTAATATTGGAGTTGGGATTAAAGAGGCGTCAAATATAACTAGACTTAATGCCCACTGAAACTTTGGGAGAGAGGGAGTGTATTGAGGAATATAATGAGATAAAAGGGGAATGGCACAAAAAACGTAATCTTCTTTAAAGGCGCTCAAGGAATTTTCAAAGACCCGCTTCCTATCCTCTTCTACTCTCTTTGCCCTGCTCCGCTCCGAAGTGATTGAGAAATGAAGAGGACGGAAGTGAGGGGGCAGATGAGAGAGAGAGAGTAGAGCCTATAGAAAAAACGCAGAATGCGACACGCGGCACTAAATTACACTCTTTCAACTAAGAAATCTTTATACTGAGATAATAGAGACTGACAAGGCAAATGCACTGGCAATGGCAAAATTGCGAAAGTGGAAGGTCATCTGCCATGTGTCTATGTAAGTGAGTGTGTGTGTGTGTTCTACTACCGTAAAAGTGGCAATGCAAACCCTCGGATTTTTTTACCTTGTACATACGAGGAGCCAAAGGCAAATCTGACGAAGTAGCATAAATTGTTTCAATTTCAATTACACACTTTTGACTACAGAGATTCAGTTTTCCGGAGGACAGAAGTACATTAAATTTGTAAACTTTTGACTTGAGAAAAAAGCCGGGTTTATCTTCACCGAAAGGGAAGACACCTTATTAACTTTTGGCTAGAAATTCACACTGGCTGAACTGGGTTGGTGTTCTTCCATGAAAAAGTTTTTTTTACACAAGTACAGCACTGGATAATATATGAGGAGCTTCGGGAGAAAATATTTTTGCAAGAATTTTTCCTCTCAAGAATGTACATAAAAATGTCAAAACAGACACACATATAGTAGAGGCACGTATAGAAGTTCTATTTTCTACACCCCACAGACACTCTTATCAACTAATACAGGGAACACGGTTAATGGGATGCACAATTAATAATTGACAATCAGAGTTAAATCAAGCAGAGAGGGAGAGAGAGAGATTTCCGGCTGAGAAAAACAAGATGCAAAATTCCTCACTCGATTGAACTCCTCCGTGTTAAAATTGGGAGCCAATATTTCTTAATACTAGTTAATACAAGTCTAGGATTAAACTCTCACTTGACGCTTGTTAAACCATTGGGAGTCGCAAATAAATTGTTTACCTTTTTTCCCTCTCTCTCTCTCTCTCCCTATCTGTTTAAGGTTGAGTCGTAAATAACCAATGAGCCTCATATTCAAATTTCTTTTTACGCAAAGAGATCATATGGACCAAAAACCGGTTCCCAATCACAGTCTCTCTTCCAAAGGGAAGTAACACAAAAAATAGGACTACCTACTCTCCTATAATGCTATTTATCATCCTACGAAGCTTCCCCCTAACTTTTTCATTTCTTTCCCATTCTCTCTCTCTCTCCCTCTGTGTGTGTGTATGTGTTTTGGGGAGAGCGTTACACGAGTGTTTTTGCAATGCAAAAATTTGTTGCTGGCCATGTTCTTGGTGATGATGGAGGAGGGAGGAGGAGGAGGAGGAAAACCATTAATTTAAATTAATTTATGCAGTTCAAGGACCTTTCTCTGTCTCTCATTCAACATATTATGCTCACTTGAGCCTCTCCATGATCTCTGAGTATTAGCGGAGAGCTCAATAAAATTCCATGCCCTATCCTCCTCCATCCCTGATGGGATGACATGACCATGGCCCCACATTCATCCCCTCTCATTCCTCAGTCTGTGAATGTTTACTTCGGACATGGAGTTCCACATACTTTGTATCGCGGAGAGAAGGGGGAGAGGAAATGCATTTGATTCCTGCACGTGTATCTCCTCCAGTCCTTCTTGCACTTTTCCTCCGCCTCCAAAATAAAAGGATATAAAGTATTTTATCTCTTCTTTTTCTTATTTCCTCCTCACAACATGGAGACAAGTGCAGTGTGGAAAAAACAGTATTTTTTTCTTCTCCAGGCAAAAGCCAAAGTGTGTACAAGACAGAGACTATGGATTCTCAATGTATAAGTACATTATAACTTAGTGGCGAAGAGGGGGAGGAGGAACATAAAACTTCATTTTTATTCCAAAAGAATGGAGAAGAGGACGGAGGGCAAGGGAAAAAAGTTTGAATATCTGCATCGATTCTACATAAAGAATGTGAAGGATGCGAGGAACTTGAAACACACTACATACATAGTTTTCTTTTTTAAGTAAAAGAAACTTGCATACTAATATCTTGGAGTCTTGTACACTCTTTCTCCCGCCCTCATTTCCTCCTAACCTAGAAGAGCCTCGGATCATATGGAGATGTGTGTGTGTGTGTGTGTGGTGGCATGATATGAGAAGACCAAGTGGTGTGTGTTGGAGGTAGAGCTGTATAATAATTTTAGAATATTGCTACTTAACGAAAGTTCTTAACCTGGAGGGTTGTCCGGATGATGTGCAAGGGAGAGAGAATTATGATGCTCAACTATTAACTTGGGGCATGACATAAGAAAAAGGGAAATCACTTAAAACAGTTTTCATAATTCATTTTGTCTGTGTGTGTGCTATCGTACTATAGGTAGTCTCCACTCATTTCCCTGTTCTAGACACACACAAACGCACACACGATTCTCAAGTTTTTTTGGCTGGTGTGAATGATACGTGGGACACAGGTGGATGGAGAAGTGAGAGCAATAACAGTAACAGAAATCCGCAGAGTGTTCGTTATGTGGTGACACTCTCCCATTCCCTCTCTTTCTAGTGGGGTGTGTGTGTGTGTAACTGTGTGTGTTCTCGGAAACAGCAATTTGATATCCTAGAGCCCCACTATTACGACCAAAAAGGAGAGAGAAGGGGGGATAGAAATGAAGTTTTTTGATATCGAAATTATTTGGCTTATTATTATTACACTCCCGGCATCTCTTTCCAATTTTTGTGAACATTGACAAAAGGGAGAGGAGGATAATAAACAGAATTTCATTTCGAGAAAGTTGGACAAAAAAATTGTTTTTGTTTTTATGCTTGTTGCTGGTGTTGGGCAGTAGGACTCGGGGGTGGGGTAAAATTAATAATGGGGAATGTCATGGTGTGTAATTAGTAGAATGTTTGTGTTGCATAATTAGTAGAGATGGGAGAAAAAGAGGATAATGTTCAGGATGGAATAGTGGTAATGTGGAAAAGGCAAGTGGTCCCAGCCAAATAGAGGGAGAGTCGTTTAAGGAGCTGATGGATAGCGTGAAAGAGCCTCATATTTTTTCATGAACCTGTTGATAAAAGGTTGTTCAAAATCCCACACACACATACACAGACATACACAGTCAGACACACACATTGCACTCCTCTCTGATGTCAGCAGTCACCTCCACTATCATCATCTTACTAATCTTGTCTTTCCCTCTGTCTCGTGTCTAAATATTTCATCCTGAATCTCGTAATTTCTTCGCGATTTCCATGTCCAGAGATACAGAGGGAAAACGTGACTACAAGACTAAAAGTTTAAGCTGTATTTAATAATTTCGTAATGCAAAAATAATTTTTTTATAGTTTTGCTTCGAAAAGATCAAAATCGCTGTTTCTGGGAAAGCAAAGGAGATACAGTACAGCTGAAATGTCATTTCATACTCATCTCTGCATAAAATCCAAGTACAGATTGGAGGTGATGGTCATGCAAAATGTATTAAAGTGTGACACACACACAGCCATGACTGTGTGTGTCAAGGATAATCTTGTGTAATCAGGTTGATCCGTTGCATGAGGAAAGGAACGGTTTTTTTGTATGATAGTGAAATGCTGCAGAGGATAGAAGACTTAATGGTGAGACAGGATGATTCCTTGAATGTGTCTACTTTCTCCTGAATTGGATGTTAAGTGGATTTGAGATGACAAAAAATGTGTCACAAATTTTAAAAGGGCCACACACTCACCCACTCTACACAGTGAAAGGGGGAGAGAAATCCCTCGTAAAGGATAGTGTCGTAATTCTATGTGCTCAAAACTGCAGCCAAAATCCATGCAGCGAGACTTTCTGTCTTGCTGAATACAAACACACACAAACGATGATAATGGTGAGTTTGAAAAAATCCGAAAGAATAAGAACAGCTTGAATTCTCCCGAAAAAGAGGAGGAAAAAAACCCACCCATGAGATTCACGGCTGACTGACTAAGCCCATGTCATGTGAGTCTCTCAGTTTAATATAATAGTCCTCGTTTGTAAATGCATTTTGTGTGTTCTGAATGGTCGAATTTTTGAGTTTGTTCTCTATATATCTCTCTTTTTTGCGACAGAAAAAGGAAATTCACTGGCGGATTCACGAACGTCGTCTATTCGGGTGCAGCGTCAACTCTTTTTTGCATCGTAAACTGTTGTGTGTGTCACTGTGTTTGTGTGTGTGTGTCTGGTATGTTTGAGAAGAGTGAAAAAAGAGTAATGAATATATTTTTGAGAGAGGAGGAGGGTTGGAGGTGGATAATAGTCTCCGCAAGATTTGTTTAGGGAGTTATAAAAATTGAGGATAGACGACACGTTTATTTTGACGAGGATTTTTAAATAGTTCAAATATTTCATGATATCCTCAACTGAGTCCCAAAAGCCCGTCTCAACATTTCTCTCTCTCTTATTCTACAAGTATAAAAAAAGGGAGGGAGGAACGTTGAAAAGAGATGAACTCATAAACTTTTTACTGTGTGTACAAAACATGAATTAAGAGAGTGTCGCATGTCTTTTTTATTTTTATCAAAAGTCTTCTTCCTCCTCCTCTATTTACAAAAAAGTAAAAGGGATTCTCAAAGCTCTTTTATCCATCATAAAATTTAATTATGAACGCTTTTTTTCGTCTTTTAATAGCGCGGGTTGTATTTTATGGAGACAATCTAATACAACATTACATTTTGATTTTTAACTCCCCATAATAATCAATCAGTCTCATACATGTATATGTATCTCCCATTACTATCAGTGTTTCCTATAATTTACACAGATAAAAAACTTCAAACTGTTTCTACTGAAAGTTTCACAAAAAATATGAGTTCTCTCAAGTACACTCACTCATTCCTCCCCAGAATTCATGACTTTTGGAAAGACTCGAAAGAAAAAATGAATGTTTTATCCTTACCTTGACTGACATGTAGGAGAGAGAACGGATTTCCCTTAAATCACAAATTATAGTCTCTTTTTTAAATCCTCACACGCACAAATAATCCTTAAATTTTTCAGTTCGAACGGTCACAGTAGCAGTTTGGTGAACTCGGGTCAACAACACTTCCACACACGCACAATACTGTCAGTGAGTGTTGTGTACACTAGACAGGTACAGGGAAGGATGAGAGAGCAATCAGAAAAATTGTTGTTGGTGTGTATGTCGGATGGTTATTTTACTGGAGTGTTTTTTTTTCTTGACAATTCAGGATGGAAGGAAAGGAAAATTTGTTTTTTTTGAGGAGGACAAGTTGGCCTGATCGACAATGAACGACTGAGGAATTTTACCGGGTATGAGGACTACTTATATTCCTTCTCCTCCTCAACATGCGTTCCCGAACCAACCTCACTCTCACACACACTTTAACTGAAAATATACACACACACGAAAGGAGAGGTCGAGGAAAGGCTTCAATTTTGCGTCGTCGCACCCAACATGTTCTCTCTCCCTTCTCTCTCTCTCTCTCCGTGTGTGTGTCTGTCTCTGTTCAACATCTACACTTACTTTCCATCTCTCCGCTCCACTCATCTTCCCTAATGATAAGTTTTCATGGAAACAGTGAAAGAGAGAGAGAAGCAGACTCCGATCGACGTCTCAACATTAAATTGTATGGCCTAGTCTAACTGGAACTCCTTCCCTCCTCTTTTCCCTCCACACACACACAAAGATCATGTACAGATAGATACGAATCAAAATTGACAGAGATCAGAGAATCTCTCTTCTCATTTTTCTCTCTCCTCACCTTCTCTCCCTTTCTCTCCCGCCTACCCCACAACCGAGAAAGGGAGAAAAGTTGAGAGATCATTGTACCATGGTTTGTGTGCGTGTGTGGATGTGTGTGTGGGAAATAATACATACGTACGTATTCCAGTGAAGTCATGATAAGGAGTGTCAAATTTATAATAATTGACATCAACATGTCTGTGTACGTGTGTGTGTGTGTAGTGTGTGCAACCTGCCATGATAATTTCTCTAAAAGTCGAAACAGATACTCTGCAGACATTTGTTCTTTGATCACGTATCGTCGTTCTCCCTCCTCCTCCATTTAGTTATACAAATTATCCGAAAAGTCTCATCCTCACGAAAACTATACTCAACTCGATTCTGTGTCAAGATACGAATTAGTTTTTACACCGGTATCTAATTCGTACATCCAAACCATACAATTTTGTGACTGTCCTTTGGAAATTCAATTTTTCTCAATCTTCATTCATGATTTTTTATTTTGAATTGAATTACTGAACGTTCTACTACGTGTGAGCATCATTTGAAACGGGGGTGTGGGTGCATTGGGTAATGAGTAAATAATGTTGGCCACATAATTTAAACGAAAGAAAATGGTGTGATGTACAATTTAAAGTGGAAGACTCTTCTTACACACTCACACAGTCTCTCTCTCTTGTGACTTTGGAGTAGCTGGAGTGAAGAGGAGAACATTTAATGAGAAAAGTTATAAGTGAGATGAAATGGAGAAATTACAAACATATATTATATCCTGACTCTTCCTCTCTATCTCTCTGAAGTAGGGACTGTGTCTCTTGTGAAATTTACATGTACCAACATTTACCATATATTAGGTGGATGTGATGTGCCAACTCTTCCAAAACACGAGATACGAGTCCCGACCTGTCCCTTTCTCTCTCTCTCTTGTGAAACAAAAGTTTTGTCTGAGGAGTACAGTACTCTCTCCTCTTCAACTGATACACTGTAAAATGACTTTATTTTTTCCCTCCCTCTATTCCTGGAACACAATATGAGAATGCAGTTTGAAGATAAAATATATATTACAATTTATTCTACTAAATTGAAGCCTTTCTCCATTTCTACATGAACAACAAGATCATCCAGAGAGGACAAAAGAGGGGACTTGAATTAAAAGCCCTTCCTGACTAACACCAAAGGAAATTCTTGCTTTATGAACCTCCCTTCGGATGAAGGGTTTGGGTTACTTAATAATCTGATTAAATTTTAGCATATGTATGTAGAGGAGGAATGTCCTGATCCATTCACTCTCACTCTCACATTGCACCATCCAGCTCTCTCTCTTTTGTCTTTGTGTACTTGAAGATACCTCATAATTTATGTGTGGAACGTTTTGAGGGTTTAATTCCAGTTAGGCTACATCAAATACTCCGTCCTGTCCACACTGGATATTTACAACATAAATTATTTATGAAATATGAAGATCCTCATCATTTGCTCGTCATTCCTCCATCCTCCACTCCTTTCTATATTAGTCTCAAAACCTTCTGAATGCATGGAGTTGGAGAATCATCTTGTGAAATTGTGAGCTGAGAAAATTCCAGCACGAAATTTCACTCACTCTAGTCTCCAGTTTCACCAGTCAGCCATCCAGACACACTCTCACAATGGACTCAGGAGGAGGAAGGTTTGCGTGTGTGTCTGGAGAGAGAGACAACATGTGTTCTTCATAAACTTGCCATTGTGTGGAGTTTGAATGGAATGTTCTCAGGCATGGAAAAAAGGGGGGAAATGAGGTGCTATCAAAATTCGGAAAAGTTATCATCTACATTGTCTACCAAGAAGAATGGCAGAGTAACGAGTTTATTGTGTGCTCACATACAGACTTAAGAATTATATCGTATAGTCAGGGGGAGCAAAGAGAGTCGGGGGAAATTAGATTACACAAGGCATACAGACCTATCTCAATCTCTCTACATCTCTTTAGATCTCTAGTGCACAAAATCTGACTCTTTTTCCTTCTCCTCAAAATTTCTCTGTCCCTGCCTCTCTCTCTCTCTCTTTCAAGCAGAGAGAAGAAAGTGCCAAAAAACTGTAGCAATGTTTACGACTGTGTGTGAATTTTTTTCGGAACAAACCAATGAAATGAGCTTGTTTTTTTTTCACCGAATCTCAACGTAGCTATCTGGTCCTCACATCTTTTGTGTTTTTTTTGTTTAACACAGTTTAGTACTTCACAGGAGTTAATAGTAAGTTTTATGTCCCTCCACGATCTCTCTCTCCCTCTCTCTCTTCCATCTTTACGTATGTTTGTTAGGCTTAGATCTTTTGCCAAAACAAGAGAATTGTACATCCGGCTCTCAAAATCCTTCATCTCGTTTTTTGTAAAGATTCTTTTTTGAGTGAGAACGGAATTCATGTTGTTTGCAAAAAACGGAAGCATACTAAACAGGTCTCAACAGGAGGGGAAATTGTTGCTGATTTATTCTTTTTTGCAAGTTTGCACAAAATATGAGAATAATTGAATATATTTATAGTAAAAAACAATATTGACTGTGAATAGAGGAGAGAGAGGTGGTTGTGCATTTTATTTCTGTATCTTTTGAATCAATCTTAAGAAATCATGAATTGATATCTCAGTTGGCAGTGGATGTTCAATTTTGAGACAAAAAATTACGGGACTGCACTGTTTTCAATTTACATGGCTCCTTTCCTTCCACAATTTACATACACAAAAAAGAGTTGAATAATGAGTCGGGCAAAAACCCGTGGATTTTCAGACAGCCAGGAATAAAACCAGGAGAGAACATTCATTTTATCCAGGCAACAACGGATATGACACAACTCTACAAAATTAGCATGAAACGGATTTGGAATAAAATAACATTTTCTCCTTTTTGTACATTTCACTCTATGTAATTTTTCATGTAAAACTCACAAAATATTTATTTATTTTAATTTTCTTTATGTGAAAAGAGATTCCCGAAATATTTTTTACCTACAAAAATGAGATTTATTGTATTAGAAGCTGGAAATGTTTCAAAACCGGACTAAAATAAGTTAAAATTTGGGATGCAGACGCGTCTCAGCAGGAAAACCCTTGTTTTTTCCTCCAACTCGCACTAAATTCATGATCTAATTAAATACATGCTTAGTTTCTTTAGCTGGAAAAAGTACAATATGGTAAAAGAGCTGAGAGGAATGACCTGCTAATTGTAAATAATATGTATGTACACTTATATAGCAGTAAAACCAAGTTGACATAAAATTCCCAGGCATTTTATCTCACATCCCGTAAATCATAAAATAGATTCACATTCTGAAAATAATTTTAAATTGAAAACCAGGTGAAGTCTAGAATTTTAGCTAAATGGAATTATTTAAATTTAAATGGTCCAAGGAGTCCTCATCCATTATCATATGAGGACAGATGGAAACTCCAATTATTCTAAACTTTGGATTTACGGTAGGTACACATAAAATTATATTGTTTCACACTGTCTTAGAAACTTGAAATGGAAAACAACTTGGGGGTTTGTCCAGAACTACTACTGTATTACAAGGATCCATGTTATTAGTCGTGTAATCAGTCAAGATGACTATCAATTTAACACACACGGAACTCAACCCTTGGATCTACTTACTTACATACGCATTATGGATTACAAAATTTTTATTCTACCTGTCAAATTTTCTCCAGTGTACAGCATGAACACGGAGGGGTGTTTAAAGGACTCACATAAAAAATCCCACTTTCCCACTTGTGGCGACGACGGACGACGAAGGGGGGTCAAAAATTTTGAATTTGCATAATATCCCATATAATTTCTCCAGACTTTTCACCCCCACCCCTCACCAACGTAATCCTCATTGAATTGAAGAGGGGAAAACACGCAAAATTGTGATTGTGATGAAAAGAAGGCAGAGTTCCTTATTTAATAATCTCATTTATCATTTAATTCTGTACTCCATTTCTTGTTACTCATAAACCAATTGGACCAACTGGACTTCAGGCTGGATATTAGGGAAATAAGAAAATTGGAACAAGGATTTAAAAACAGTAAGTAGAAGGATTGAAACCTTGCTTTTAGAAAGAGAAAGTAAATTCCGTCATTATTTTTTTAAAAGAAAAACAATGGGTTAAATAGAGCATGGTCCTTTTTTCTTTTTATTGGGCCCTCCAAAAATTATCAAATAGAACTAGTAAAATGTTTCAAACTTGTGAAATGGAGAAGGGAGGAAGAAGGGACGGGAGGGGAGAGAAAAAAAAAACTAAAAATTCAAACAGGTAGGTTTTATGTACAAGAGAGAAAGTAAAAGAAAAAGAGAAAACTTTGGGTTTCGTGTCGTGACAAGAAACTTTCTTCCATTCCAGTGAGCATTCATAGACTCCCTTATTCTCTCCCTCCATCTTGGTTTTGTGTTGAGAGACGAAGGAGCAAGTGCTCTGTTCCCTTTATAAGAAAAATAATTTATAGTCCCCTGATTCACTCTCCCTCACACACACACACACACACACACACACACACACACACACACACACACACACACACACACATAAGAGTTAAGAGTTTCGGGGCTTTCTCGTGTGTGTACAGGAGTAAGAAAAATGTCCAATGGGGAGGCTGAGAGAAGTTGAGGGAGAGGAAGAGAGACAAGTACAAAAGAAAGGAAAGTTTTGTGGTTGGAACAATTTGTAACGTATTTTGGACTCCTTTCCCCCATCTCTCTCTCTCTGCTGTAAAAACTATAGAGATTTTCTTTGTACATATAATTTTCCTATACCCCCCAGATCTGCAGTGAAAGTCTCCATGTTATTTTGCATTGTGTGTCTTACTTTCTCTTGATCTCTGCTCTCTACTTTGGACCCCTTGTCAGTCTCTTGTAATGTGTCTGGTTCATAGTAGACACAAGTCCATTTAGACGCTTATTTAAGTTTGTTTCTTTTTTTATGTTGATGCCTTCATACTATGTTGTATGTCTCTCTATCTCTCCCTCCCTTGAAAGGGGAAGAGGGAAAAGTCAAGGAAAATAAAGGGAAACCCCTTTTTGCATTTCACATCCCGCATCCATAGATAAATAAAAAGAGAAGAAAAAAGTTTAGACACCCCCTCCTCTCTTTCTCCCCCTTTCTATTATTTTCCTTGTTGTGACAAGAGAGAGAGTGAGGAGGAGAGAAAATAAATTTTACTTTTACTTTCACCCCTGTCCTTCGTCTACAGCCAAGGATAATTCATAAAATTGTCAACCATTGTACACAATATGGAAGACGAGTGGTTTGTGTCTTTCTTCCTTATTGTGTACACATATTTGTCACCATTGTCTTTTCAGCATTGAATTGGGGTGGTCCCTTAGAGACTTCAAAAGAAGGAGAAAGTGGAAGAGAGAAAGAGAGGGGAAAAAATCAAACTTGTAAAATATTATTCTGACTACCCCTTCACATTGTGTGTGTGCGTGTGTGTGTGGAGGAAGGGGAAGAGAGGGCTACTTCCCTTTGTTCAAGTGGATACTTGAGTGTTTTGTATGTGCGTGTGGAGAAAGAAAGAGTTGAAATTTATGGAAATATTTCTCCCTCCTCCCTCCTCCCTTTGCACTTCTGACACAGAAGAGAGTAAATTGGATAGGATGTGGGATGTGAAATGAATCGCGAAAAATTATTTGGGATCGTACGTTTTCCCAGTGTTTCCATTCTTTCTCTTTCTTCACTTGTACATTTCGTGTGTCATTCTCACAAGAGAGCATGTGTGTGTGTGGAATGGGGATGTGCTGAAAAAATGTGTGGAACCATTGACCTCATTGCTTTATGCAAAAAAATTAAATTATATCTTAAATAACAACTATTGCAATTGCAAGGGAGCATGAAAATCCATGAACATCTCTTTTCAGACGTTACAAAGGGAGGCTTGTGTGTGTGAGAGAGAGAGAGAGAGAAGGGTTAAAGAGGCCATCTGTAATATTTCTTATAGTCACTACACACACACGTATATACAACGAAAACTTTAATTTTCTTCAAGCTGAATGTCTATTCGTAAATTCATTTTTTTCCATCCCTTCATGTAATTTTCACATTCATAAATTTGAAAGGAGAGCAAAGAAGATGGAGAAAATGCAAGCGACTCAAAAATTCACTCCTTATTTGTCCCGAATATGAACTTTTACAATGTAACTTTGTTCGTGTTTGGTTGGATGATGATGTGGTGTAATGTCATTGAACTCTGACACTGCTTAGGCTTCCATCCCTTTTTAAGAGTTGGTGTTAAGGAGAAAGTACAAAATTTTGTTACATATTCTCGTCTGATGAGTTAAAAGTTTGTCAGAGAGAGACAGGGAAATACACAACCAGGTGAAGATGGACCACCATGGATTGTGGTTTTTGAAAATTAATTAATTTCCAGTATCTTAGTTACTACCTCTCTTTGAGATTAATTGGAAATTCAATCTCCGTGAGAAGTGTCTCTCTTCCCACACACTTTTGGCGTGGATCAGAAGACAACTCAGAAACTGGTGATTACCTTGTACAGTTCTATAACTACTTTAGGCCAGAGTTGGATTATGAGGGGCAGATGAGAAATCCATGGATTTATGTTACCATGATTAATTATCTGTTTGAAGATTCCCCTTTGAATGTACTTGATGTAGTTAGTCTTTTCATGTAAAATGGGATGGATTAAAAATACTTTTGATATTATACATTTATAAACTTTATATATTTCTTGGTAATTACCAAACAGATGAGTTTCACTCACTCCTTACGAAAGGTATCAAAAGAAAGTTGAGGGACAAGAAAATGTCCAATAAGTAGTCTAATTTTTCTCTTTGACCAGTTTGAATCACGACGTCTTTCAATTTTTCTTTGGAAAGTCGTCCTGATATGATTTTTTTTGAAAAAAATAACCAATGGAATGGATTTCCCTTCAGTCCCTGGTCCTGGGTGGTTGAACTGAAAATATACACTGGGGACTTGAAAGGACAACCCTGATTTTCTTTTACGAGAATCCGTACTAACATAATAACATTCTCGGGAGTCGAAGGAGTTGTGAAACTCCGGTGCCTCTTTTGATGAGTTGAGGAAGGAGGAGGAGGAAGGAAAATGTAGAAGAAAAATAGCTTTACTACTTTCAAAGAGGTCCAGGAATGACTCAAGTTTCAAAAAAAAGAGAAAAAAAGTTTATGTAGTACCCTCCAGTTTTTCGTGGTTCTTGAACTTTGGTCTGAGAGATCTTTCTCCTCATCAACTGTGTGGCTGGAATCCTCAGAAAAAGACTAACGATCCGGTATAAAATAGAATTTCCATTTAAATGGTTTGATTGGAAGACATTAATTAGGTTTCATGAGTGTGTAAAAAAGTTTAGTTTAATTCGGGAGGATAGGCATTTCGCCAATTAAGCCATTTTTTCCATGACAAAGTTTAGCACATTAAATTGTGTGTGCTCAGCAAAAGTGCAGAGTTTTTTTTAAGTCATCCAAATCAAACGGATGAGTAGCTAACGTACTTACTACACATTTTAAAAAAAGACATTGGATTGACATTTGTCTTTTTAAAAAATAGGTTAGTGCAGCATATGGAGTTTTTTCTGTTATGGTTCATCCTCATCCTCATTTGTTCGTAAAATTAATTGAACTGCTCAATCACCGTATTCCACATTTGACCATTTACAGAAAGATAGAGAGGAATTGTTTACGTAAGCATGGTGGGCGAAATCTCTTTAGTGGAAATTGATTTGTTGACTCGGATAGATTTAGTGATAATAAAATGAGAATTACCATTAAAAACCAGTCTCGACTGACTGGGTCGAATGTTTACTTTCGGTTTTGTTCGGGAAGTTCAATATACATACATGGAAGACTTTTTCCCCTGGAACTGTATCACTTGGTTGATTTCACATAAAAGATTTGAACAGTCAAAAGCTTGACTTTGTCCATCTCCTCCTCTTCCGCCACTCGATTGACATGGGTGAGTAGACAATTGGATTTCCCCGTGTTCCCCTTATTGACGTCATGTCATGTCAGGAAGGAAGGACGATAACCCTCGGCATGAACTGACTCTCTGTTTGCTATCTTGGTCACTATTTACATGATAGACGATGACGGATCCACATTTACAACAAAATTGAACGGGATTTTGTAAATATGTAATTTCCTTCCATGTCGTCCTCCTTATCAGTCTCTTTGGAGGTTTAGGACAACTCGGTTAAATTGACCTTACCTACTCACATTATTACATAATCTTATGAACTTCCGAATCAAATTTCCCCATCCCGGAAACTCATGCTGTTCCAACTCTCTCTCTCTCTGACCGAGTTACCCGGAGTTTGTACCACCACCAAATTGTAAATAGCCGAGAGAAAGTCGAGGGGAAAATAAATACTCTAGTTTTTGTGAAGGAGGAACGACGATGACTTGAGGAAATAAAAGGAAACCGCCATACAACATTATTTTGAGTTTTTTTGTGATTAAATTTTGGAATTGTGTGCGTGTCCATCATGGTGTGAAATAAGATTGAAGAGTTTGTCATTTGTCTTCTTATTGTCACGGGGCAGTTGTATTGTCAGTTTGATGTAAAATACAAGTCTATGGAATAGAATTATTAAAGAAATTGGCAAGGAAAACACTTTGTTGAGAAAATTTTGGTATTTTCAGTGTACAATGCACTATACCAATATCGATTTTTTGACATCCATTCAACTGTGAGAGTACAATGCAATAATGGGTTGTCATGTGCAAGTGAATTCTATTCTATAAGAATTTGATGATGATTTCTCTTCCATTTTGAAGAGGTAAGTGGGACTGGGGAATTCAGAATCATTTGGAGGGTGGAGAAAAGATGACAAAATATGATGGAGTGTCATGGGGTGACAGGATAAACTACGGTAGATCTGCCCTGTCAGTGTAGACTGAGAAAACTATCAAATCCAGGTGGTGAGATGGGCGGCGAGGAGTAATGAAAATCACACACACAGTTTTAGCCGACTGGAGAAAATGGTCGCCGGGTTTCAATCACCCAGAGCAAGAGGGTTACATATGGATGGGAGGGAAGGAAGGTCGTCTGGAGAAAGCAATTGATGGGAGTGCAGGAGAAAGTTTTTGCAATTCTCATCCATCAATTGACTTCAGCAAGAGCAGACGCTCCGACTTGACTCATTCTCATCCTCCCTTACTTTTTAGTACAATGCCCCTTGTCGAACTGGAAAAATAGACTTACCAAATACAATCAATTATGGTTGAAGAGACGTGGAAGCGATTAATATACCCCACTTATTATACGTCTAGTTACTTCTTTGTCAGATTGTTGCATACATATCCCGGCTTTATTTTTTTTCAACCAGAAGAGAAAGCAGAGAAGCTGGAGAATCCTCGTATCAATGTTTCCTTCTCCCACACTTGGACACATTTAAGCCAGGAATCAAATGATACATATTTATCTGTATGTGGGATAGGATCAGGGGTAGACGGTGATGCTGTGGCTGGTCTTATTACGTAATATGGGCTTTTCACTGTCTTCTATATGTAGAATGTACAGAATTACTTTCAGTCATGTTCTAACTTCGCATGAGAGCTAATTGAAACGTTGAGCATGAATGATTATTTGAGCAGTTTTTGGGAGACGAATAACCCATCTAGACGTTTCTCTGAAGCATAATCTGTAATCATAACCAGGGAAAATTTGTTGAAGAGAGAGAGATGTGGGATGTACAGGAGTTTCATTGTCCACATGACCGAAAACTTTGCTGAGGCATCAAAATGTATGTGTGTTTGGATTTTATTTGTTTTTGTGGTCATTCATCAAAGAAAGATTATGTCTACTACAAGTTTTTCTTTTAGCTTGGAGGAAAAAATCCCGATACTGATTGCTAATTACTGCTACTAATCCATTTTTTTGACGAGCTAATACGTAGAAAAAATTCTTCAAAAAAAAGATCGCATATTATATCCCAATTAATGCAATTGCATTATCAGTACTACGTACAAACTGAAAATACCAGACACTTTGTGGAAACGTCAAAGTAGTAAAGCTAAATTTGTTTATTTTTAAATGATCAACTAGTAATCATAAAACAAGGTTTGCAAATACAAACGCACAAGTATAACTATCTAGTTCACAAATGTGCAGGCAGGTACAGATACTTGTGAGTTTCTGAAAATTATAATTTATTTACTTTTTTTTATTTTATATAGATTTTATACAATGTTTTCACATCCAAGGTTCATTAGAGCAAGTCTGTATATTACTTGAAAATCTTGCTGAAGATATAAATTCAAAGGAATTCCGAATCATTAATATGTCAATGAGTGTGTTACTTTTGAACTACTTGGATCAAACTGACATTAACAATTTATTTAAAATGCTTTCGATATTTCAAGCAAGATTTGACTAAACGGCAGCTAGACTTAACAATGACGTTGCTGTAGATGTGATTATTTATGTGTCCAATTCATCTAGGTATGGAACATTAATAACATTTCCGATGGACGATACTGCTAGCTTTCCACCTCCCTTCTTCACCAACTAAAATCATTTATAAAAAAGTAAAACGTAGTGAGTTACAGAAAGTCTGTGGATTAAAAATGAGGGAAGAGAAAAAAAATCGGGTTTAGACTTACATTGTTCACATCGGCAGCTGAAACTGTATCAATCAACTGTAATATTTCTTCAAACGAGTGAACTTGACCATTAAAAAGACTTTGTAGACCTAAAATAAGGTGATAAAAAAAGCATGAATTTTTATTTTAAAATTGATAATATAAAAGACATTTCCATTCCGAAAATTGAATTAATAATGTCCTCTTATTGTTTCAAACGTATTGTACCCATATCATCAGCTAGTTCGACTTCAGTTTCCAAAGAAAACCCTAAGTCAGCTTTTAAAATGGTTTTGGCTCTAGCAATGTCTTCCTCAGTAAAAGTTGACCCTCTCAAGATATTTGCAGCTTTCTTTGTTGCACTAGCAATCACATTCGGAAGTCCTACTACCAGCACACCCAACAGGCCCGAGTCACTGTAATTGCTACTGAAGCTTGAACACTCACTTCCTTCCATTTGAGCTGTGGACAATTTAGCTCCGACATAATTACCACGTTTAGTTCTTGGGCCTGCACCAAGTGCTCTGCTCGCTAATGCGGATGCAATCATTTCTTTTCCCTTTTTAAATCTAACGAAAAAATGATTCAAAATACAAATATTAAATAAAATGTATTCTCACAATAGTTAGACCAAGTTTGGAGAAAAAAATTTGTTTCTATTCACCCAGCTCCTTCGATTGCGAGTGCCACATATGCCAAGTCCTCTCCAATTTCTTTTCGAACCTCACCACCATGAAACTTTGAAGGTGCAGACATTCTTTCACCTGGTTCAACTCGCAATCTTTTTGCTAATCTTTCGCAAATATCATGAGGTACACCAACACCAACAACAGTTGCTTCTACAAAGTTGTTCTTGACGTACTCATTCAGCTGAAATTACAAAAATATTTTGACAGTCACAATAAAAGAGTTTTGTAAATAATTATCTGTAGTATGTCACACAGCCAGTATCACTAAAAAAAGGTACCATTTCGGATGAATGTTTTCCAAACATACACTTGGGCATGTACAATGAATTTCCAAGTCCACGTCGAAAAGCAACTTTGTGCAATTTTTCCAAAACACGAACTTCATTAGGGATGCCAAAAAGGTCAAGTTTGAGACGTGCTTTATCATCAGATAATTCCCATCTTTTGAATACTTGTCTTGCTGTAGCATCTCGAATGATGTCCTGAAGTTTATCACTGCAAAATATTACAAGTAAAAATTGTACAATGAAATTTCGTTCTATGGATTAATGAAAATGAGTTTACTCATACAAAAACTTTCTATTTTTTGTCTTACATTTGGTTTCGAGTAGTTTCCAATGTATATGCAACGTGTTCTCGTCCAGTGGTACAATAAAAGTTACCACCACATTGTTCAATATTACGGGTCAACCCGAAGTGGGATGTCTCATTAGTACTCAAACCAGATGCATAACGCAAGGCATGTACAACTCCTTGATTATTTACATTTTCGTATCTTGGGCCAGCTCTGAAATAACACATTGACATTAAGACATGTAAATTATATGTACGTATTTGTCTAAATGAGTAGCAAATTAATATGAAAGTTTGATGGTCCACAAACTTACTTGTAGTACACAGCTAATCTTCCGAGTGGTTTGTTACTCTCACATGAAGATACTACAACATTATTGACTACAGTTGTTTTGATTTCCTCCCTTGGTAAGAGTTTAAAAGCTGGTGTTTGACTACTTGCTGTTTCGGATTTTGGTTTTACAGCAGCAGCCGCCGCATATCCTCTTACATTGTTAATCTGAACAAGATTATGCAATTTTTAGAATGACTATGAATCAAAATTCGTAATAATTTCCAAAAATACATATTTTCAAAAAACTTTCAATTGTATTTATAATACAACCCGACATTTCAAAATATAAAGAAATGCTCACCTTAATATTTCGAATATATTGTAGTGACATCACGGTGCCAGTCTAATTATTTCCGTTTAAAAGGTCACAGTTTTAGCCGATTTCACTTTTCCAGGATTCCGAAAGTCCGAAAACTTTTTCGGAAATCTCTATGACTAATATTTTAATGTCCTATGACTGTGGCGGTCTGGTCGGCATTTCAAATTCCAAAATTTTGGGCTTCTATAATTGTTTGACAGCAATCCACAATAATAAACAATCCTGACAGGTAAGTTCTCAATATTTGCCACATCTTGATTTTGTACATTATTTAATAATTATTTTGTATATTTGGCAGGCATGGCGGACCAAGTAGTGGGTGGAGGAACGACATTGGAAGTTTTGCAAGGTACTTAATAAAGGTCTTGATATAAAATGATTTTTATTTTTTAAAGCATTTAATCAATTTCTTCATTCTTTCTCTTAGATGCTTTGGAAGCCGTCAGAATTTTGCGATGTAACATTGGTGGCTTTTTCGAGACGATTGCTGGCGTTAGAACTGACTCATCAGGAAATCCAGAGGAGCGTGAAAAAAATTTTCGAGCAGAACTGCAGCTACTGATTCAAAAGATTTTTGAGAATTTTAGGTAAACTTTATCAAGTCATTTTATAGATAGAATCAGCATTAAAGCATATTATAAATTGCATTTTGAATTTTATTTTATCACAGAGATGTTGATCAATACGTCAATTCACTCAACGCTCCCATAGGCCCCTTCAATTTGGGCAATACAATGTATGTGAGTCAAGAAGTGAGTCAGGATAGAATTCAGTTGTATTCTGAATTAGTTGATAGCTACAAATGGATGGAAAAAGTAAGGACCTGTCCTACAATTTTTTGTATTGTATTATATTTTCTTTTGAAAAAATTAAATAAATGGAAAATTTGTCTGTGTCTAGGTACACGAGTATTCTGGACTCGCTGGTCCAATACTAGGAACAAACAGTCTCAAGAGAACTTGCTTTAGTGCCAGTATTTCAGCTAAACGACGAAGGACTATTACTAATAATTATATAGTCATACCACCACAAGCTGTTGATAATTCTATCATGAGTATAGCAAACTCGTACAAGGATATGGACATCAATATTACTAGACCTTTGGGCTCAAATGCTGCACTCTGTGTAATTGTTTTCTTTGTCTACATTTGATCGTTATTATTTTTACATATTCGTTGTTTTTTAAAAAGTAAAATTTCAATTGTTGTTTCTTTTAAAAAATAAATTTTTACAGATAACTCTAGGACGAACTTTAAAGGCTGTAGTAATTTTAAAAGGATGGCTGATAGAGTGGGTCGTTGTGAGAGCAGCTAATGAGGATATGGTCAAGGAAGATGGGTCATTGGAGTTATGGGCAGAATCTCGTTATAAGGTTTTCCAAAAGGTTACCGATAATGCAAATGCAGCCATGTTACATTTTAGTGCTCCAAATCATCCAGAATTGTCTGTCAGATCCTTCATGGTAATTATTCAATTATGCGACTACAATTTCATTTATATTCAGCTTCTACAAATCGTATAATAATGTGCAAACGCTTCTATTAATCTATATTTTCAGACATGGCTTCACTCTTATGTCACATTATTTGCCCAACCTTGTAAAAAGTGTGGACTACACCTATCAAATAATCTACCACCTACTTGGAGAGACTTAAGAACTTTAGAACCTTACCATGAAGAATGTAAGCCTAGTTAAATTGATACTACACATTTATGCTCCACTTTTTGTATTTACTTACTGAGGTAATTTCTTTTCTTGTAAAAATGTGTAAATGAATCTAGGAATTTTTTCAAAAGATGTATTACAAGTATGTTAAGAGAGATGTATTGATATGATAATTATTAAACCATTTAAACGTATAAACATAATGTTTGAATTTAGTGTCAAATTCACCTCTTTTTATTTCAGTTATCGAAAAGATACATAATAATAGTATGGAACAAATTTTCAACAATATACTTATAACCAACTTTGACTCAGTAATTACAATTATAAATATACGAGCACGGTTTCGTTTTTATCATTATGAAATATCTGATCCAGTAATAGTGATAATGGGTATGGCAGGAATTTCTCTAACAATTTTAATATTAGAGTGATTAGACTGATCATGTCGAATTCGCTGCTCAACTAATCTACCAGGTACAACACAGCTTGACTCCGAGATCTTAGTAGGAACAACGATTCTTCTTTTGACTGTTGAGATTCCTCGTCCTAAGGTAGTAATAGTTGTGGGACAAGTCCAAGTCTTGGAAGCTATTTGAGGTGAAGGTCTCTCAGAATGTGGAATCTTATTCACCGGACCCCGAGGATGTCGATGGACATTGTGATCCACTCTCTCGATACTTGTCCTGACTCGTAACTTTCTCCGCTGGCCAACCAGTTCATCCTCTCCAGAATTTGTTTGATCTCCCTCGTTTCGAGTCTTCATTGTTTCCAACTTTTTCTATTTTTCACGGAGCGTTCCAAGTTGGAACTTCCAACAACAAACTCAGCACGAGGTCCGTATATTATATTCTCCCTCTATTTGCTTCTATGGCTAAAAATTCTTTTAATGAGTAAAGAACGGTCCTTTAAGGGACGCACGACGAACCTTCATTGTTTCATGACTCTGAGACTCCGAGTCTGAGTGTCACTTGTAAATTACAAATTACAATGTAATTTTGTAAATTGAAACAATCTCAGTTTTGTCCCACAGCCCAAAATTAAAAGTGTCTGTGAGACTCACAGCTTGTGAGTCAAAAGAGTCTAAGTACGAGTTCGGAGTCCGAATTTCGGACAGAAGAGATTCCAGGAAGTTGATATGGAAACTACTTACAATCTACAAGCAAAATGATCAATGGCCACTCTTATTTCATGTGTTGTGACACTATCTGTCTTATACTATAGCATAATACAATTTCAGTTCATTGCGTTCCTAATTGGCCAGTGACACAAAATTTACTAGTCGTAGGACATGAATTTTAGGTAAAATCTATTATAGTATGTAAAGATGGGTGACTGTAAGTTGTTGCCACAATTGACCACCTTCTTACTGGAAGGAGGACTCCAGGAATATCATCGTCGAATGTTGGAAGATTGTCTAAATTCCATAACATCCTCTGCCATTCCCAAAAATCCATCCGATGAACATGACCAGGAGAATGTGGCATCTAGTTCAACAAACAATGAAACAAAAGATGGACAGGACTATTCTACAAAAAAGAATACAAGTCAAGAGAATGGATTTAAAGGGATTTTAAACATGTAATGATAATGATTTCACTGCTCCTTACATATAACATTGACTTTAGACTCATATGTTCATACTATCAAATGTTTTTAGGATCACGGAAGCATTACAACAACCCACTTTGAATAATCAGTTTCAAAAATTGTTGGCTGGAACTGCTCGAGCTTTCATCAATTTTGAGAATGACCGTTTGTTAGAACGTACTGAAAATTCCAGTCATCATGATAATGTCACCAGACAGTCGAGCCCAGTATTTGAAGAACCAGTATGGTTAGAATCAACAGAGTCTGTCAATAAAGAATTTCGAAGGATGCAAAAGGGGAATACAAATAATGATGATGAGATGGATGAAGACATTTATGTTGATGCATTGAGTAGTGTCGAGGAAACGGGTTCAAACGAGTCTCTCTATTTTTCGGATTTCTCTGAACCAATCGTCACCACTCCATCCAAGTATATTGTATCCAAATGAGACGTGTCAATCAAAAATTTTTGTAACATTCATCGTTTAATGGTGATTAAATTCCATTTGCAGTTTGCACACAAAGAAATTTTTTTGTCATGTAGAGGTACTATCAGAGGCGACGGGGCAATTTTGGTGATTCAAACGAAACGAAATTTTTTTGGAAAAAAGATCTGAAAAACTCGAGTGATTTTGATTATTTTATTCATTAGTGTCAGTATTGGTTTTACCCATGATTTGACGCTACGTGAACTTAATTTGTGAGCTAAAGATATTTGTAGGTTTTAACTGGGTTTTAACCTGTTTTTTCTACTCCCTCTTTTCATAATCTTTGCAATGTGATTATAGTTTTTCTGAATGATTTTGTGGAATTGTGGAGTAACATCGTAATTTAGAGTATATGTCTCACATTTTTCGAGGAAAAATAATTAGGATGGCCGATGACCGAGAAGTACTCAGAGAAATTTGGGAGGGTAGATTGCCTGTATCGTTTGTTTTAGCATCCGAAGAAGTTTACACTTTAAATGTCCCCGATCCATTTTATTTGATGGTTTCTCGACAACTTTATTTTCCTCTAGTTACTGATAAGGTGAGTGATTTACATTATTATGGAGGGATAGTGTGTGATCGTTGTATTAATTTGTTTGTCTTTTGTGTAGGTTCGAAAACATTTTATTCAATATATAAATCCAGAGTCAGCCTCTAAAGAAATGTGGTTGGATTATAATGGTCAACCGATCAAATGGTAAGTCTATATCAAAATGAGTCTAAACATTTTTTTACAACAAAAAGGTTGAAAGATTTTATTGGAAATTATGTTTCATTTTATTCTGATAGGAACTACCCTATTGGAGTATGGTATGATGTATTTTGTGTTGACTCTGTTCTCCCTTGGACGGTGACAGTTCATTTTGAAGACTACCCAGAGGGTGAAATATTACGATGTCCGTCTAAAGATGCGGTCAGGTCACAGTTCATGTCTGCAATGAAGGAGGCTGATGCTCTGAAACATAAAGGACAAGTAATTAATAATATGCAGGAGAAGGATCATCATCAATTATGGACTGGTTTTCAAAATGGTAAAAACGGAATTCATCATTGTTCATATGTTATATTGTCACAAACAAATTTTAAGTACTTTTTTTATCCATTTCCAGACAAGTTTGATCAATTTTGGAGTGTCAATAAAAAATTAATGGAGTCTGTCGCGGGTGAAGGATTTAGGAACATTCCAATAAAGTGCTACATTTCAGAAAAACCAGTCCAAAAGTTAGTAAAGCCTATCGACGAGACGACTGGAAGTTGGACAACTTTACAAGATGCACTTTTAGAATTTTTATCTCTAGTGGACTGTAGTACGGGTGAGTTGCATACTATGATTTTTATGGCAAATTTCGTTATTATTATGTTAAGACTTTACACTAAAGTTTATGTAAATAATTTTGACTTTATTTCACAGTTCGAGTAATAACGCATGGAATTGAACCATCACTACAGACACCACTTCAATGGATGAGTGAGCACCTTAGTTATCCAGATAATTTTTTGCATTTGACAATTTTAAAAACAACTCCCTCAAGTTCTGCTGTAACTAGTAGTAAATGATCAAAGTAGAACGATACCAAAACGACTACTACCAATCAAGAATCCTTTTGAAAATTCTTCTTTTGCAAACTTTAAAAGCCTATCAAATTACCAGGCCTCTGCAATATATAAACTAAAATTTTACCTGGTAGTATCCATTTGCATGTTATATCTACCCACCGCCTTGGCCCTCCTATTTAATACTAATAGTAAAATATTTTATGAATATCTCTCGATAATCGTGACAAAATTCGAATGGCCTAAAAGTTTGCAGCTTAATATGAATTATCTACTTGAAAAAATCTTTGCAATCTGATGCACTTGGCTTTTTTTATATACGTACTACGATGTGCCGATATATTATTTTAAAGAAGTGTGTGCAGAGAATATTTCTTTATATTTACGTGTGCTACAACCACCCTCAAAAATGTTTGTTACATGTTTAGCTAACACATGTACCATATATTTTAAAAGAAAGAAAAAGAAAGAGAATATATAAATGAATGTAATCTTGTATAATATTGAATGTGTCTTTCATTATTTTTATTTTATTTTAAACTTATCTGTGCTCATTAGAAATTAGAAATATGTTATATATATATATATATGTAAGTACAATCGTCGGGAATTATAATGCCAATTACATTGTTTAAAGATTTGTTCAAAGTGTTCCGTGTACACAACTACAATTATAAATCACACGCATCGACACCAATCTGAAATAAAATACAAAAATACATTATAAAAAGGAAAAGAAGGAGACGATGAGATAGAAATGAATTGTTGTATCATGTTATCATTTTTGCATCTTTGTGCAATAACATTTCCCATTATTCATTTTTTAAAGTTATGTGTTGTAAGTTTGCATTCCCACCAAGAAGAGAGAGAGAGAAAAGTTTTTCATTTTTTTCTCCCTTATTCATCCTCCCAAATCACTCATACTCACACACACTATTTCACAGTCAGATGAGCTGAAGAGTAAGTAAATCGAGTGAGAGAGTTGCAGTTAAAAGTTTAATCGTGATAATTTCATCGTGTTTAGCATATTATGGGATTTTAATATTTATGCAAAATGTGATGGAGCTTTTGGATGCCATGGAACGGCAGAGTGGCTTGTAAAACGATTCAATAAAATATGTTTAATGATTACATGGATTCTTAATTTTCTTTCGCCTCGCGATCATCAAGTTGACATAAAGTGATAATGTTCATTTGCATTGCTCAAAAACTTGACTATTATATACAATAAAGTAGACAAGATGAGGAGTTGGGAATACTTATGTAGAAAAAGAGAGAGAGTATGTGTGTGGATTTGTAAAATAAATAGGAAATTAGGGTTGGTGATAGACTCCTCTCTTTGAGAATGTGTCTGAGAGTAGAAGAAGAAGAAGAAGAAGAAGCCAAACATAGATGAAGAAGACAGAGAAAAAGATTGTCGTTTCCGTATAGAGAAGAAGAAGACACCCAACAAGTATGCACAGTTCCCGAGTTAAACGAAAAATAAGGAAGAGGGTCAAAGTTCCACCATTGCGGAGATATGGAATGACTGATGCTCATTTTTTGTACTGTGCACCAAAAATATATTCTGGATTTTTTTACACATGTTCGGCAGTTTGGTTTTCAGCTTAAAGAAAGTCACGAAAGCGAAGCCGAAGTGAACGGAAGGAAGACTCTTTTTCATCTCGGCACTCTCTCTCTCTCATCAGCATCCCTTAGCACGTGTGTGTGTGTGTGGTTGCACACAGTTCCCAAGTGTGTATATATATCAATACAAAGAAATATTTCAAATTGTAAGTACACTAGTAACACTGAAGAGACAGTGGGAGAGTGAGTTGAGTGAATGAGTCTCACCTCTGTGATTATTTTGAAAGTGTTCTGCCTCTCATAATGATAGTTGAACTGTTCACAAGCCCAGTCTGGGATCGTTGGGACTGGGAAGGTGTCAAAGATAAGTGCACCGTCTTCTTCACCGTCCAAATATCCCGTACGGTCTACTCTGCCTGGAAAATCTTTGTTGACCAACTGGTCCCCATTTTCAACATCAAAAGTCCCAAAGCTCGACCACCTCTATGTCCAGAGAAGAGGCTCGTCTGAATTCATTCAAATTGACTGACACTAGTGCTTTTTCTGATAGTGGTGGTGGTGGTGGAATTTTTGTTATTTAATAAAGTGAGACACAAAGTGATGGATGGAGAGTTTATCATGAAACTGGAGTAGTTTGAGACACACACAAACACATTGTATGATCAAAAGTTGGGATTTACATTCTGTAGTTGTGTGTGGGTGAGAGTGAGAGTGTGTGTGTGGGGTGGTCGTGACAGGGTATCCCCCTTTAATTTATTTATAGTGTAGTTTGTGTTTGTGATGGTGATGAAGGTGAAGATGAGTGGTCACCATCAAGAGGAGACTCACAACAAGACAATGTTTATAATTTCATTATGTTTATGGGTATTAATCTTTTGTGTGGAATTTAATGGAGGATCCCTTCTCCCTGGTAAGATCATGATAAAATTGTTCGTAATCAGAAATATATATTGTGTTTATGTATTATATAAATAGGATATTATTGTGTGGACTTGAGAGGGAGAGAGAGAGAGATGCATTGAGAGACGATGATGAATTTTTATGAATGAAAGTTTTAAATGTATAGAGAGAGAGAGAGAGAGAGGGGGAGAAAAAAAAGTATATTGCACATTCATGTGAAAATTTAACGACGACGTCTCAAGACCGTCCGACTCCTTATCGCATCACTCTAACCATAGTGACCTTAACGAAGACTAGTGTCACTTTTTTGATCTCGCAGGGCATTAGCCTCTCTGTCTCTCTTTCTTCCTCTCTCCCTCTCTCTCTCTCAGTCACTCATCATTTGCCATGTTAATGACATACGACACACAGAGTAAATACAGAGTCAGTCTTCATTTAGCTTCCGTATTATTTTGTTAATGTGATTTCCATTTCTACAAAATGAGAACTATAATCCTAATTTGCCACTAACTTGTATACTTGACTCAATGCAATGCAGTGTGTGTGTATTTTTGTATGGAGGGAGAGAGATTGGCGAATCAAATGTGTCTGTTTTATTAATACATGATTTTTTCAAGTTGTCAATTTTGTAAATGTCTTTTTCATCATCATCATCATCATTATGATGGAATGATGATGATATGTAGGAGCAGCCGACCTTTTGGATGCCACGAGAATTTCCGAATTACCCCTCGGAGTTGTCAAAACAATAGGATTTTGTGATAAACGTGTTCAGTTGGATGGGGATGAATTTTTGGGTGGTCTGTCAACTTCTTTGACGGACAATGGAGACAGGGGGAATGGAACTTCGGATATTGAAGCTTTACCCGATGTTGCTTTCACCGTGTCTTCTCGAGCTGTTCTTTCTGTCAATACAGCCCAATTATTCCCAGGTATTTCCAAAAAGAAGGACAAAGGACAGAGTCAAATTTTGAGGAGTTGAATTTTTTTTGAAAATTATTATTTTCCCTTTTTTATGAGGTAGAAAGTTTTCCATCGGATTTTTCAATTGTGTCAACTCTGAGACCACTACCAGATTCTAGATCCGTTCTATTTACGGTCTATAATGATGCTGGGGATGAACAATTGGCAATTGAGATTGATGACCGTGTCACCTTTGTTTATCAAGTATTGTCATTCATAGTGTCACAGTAAATTGTAGTATTTATAGTATTTAAATTATTATTAAATCATATTATAGGACAGTGAAGGAAGACCACCAAATGGTCTCAAAATTTCCTTCGACGTAACTTTGAATGATGGAAAGTAAGAGTTTTTGTTTCTTTGTTAAAAGAACTTTTCCAGCTGGTGTGTTCTGTGGGATAAAATTATGAGCATTTAATTGTTGGCCAATTTTAGTTGGCACCGACTTGGATTGAGTGTGAAAGGGAATTCGGTGACGTTATTTGTCGACTGTCAAGAAGTTGGCACACAACTACTGAATCGAACTGGAGGCTCGTATCCTTCCAACACGGGAGTTTTACTCATTGGACAGCAACTCTTGGATGATGCATTTTTTCAAGGTAGTACAAAATCTCTTTTCACTTCCTTTAGAAAAACTGAAGACTACCTACGTATAAATAGGAATTCTCTGTGTACCACGTTACATTCGTTTGCGTACATACACAGGTACAAAAAAAGACACGATTATCAAATTCATAGTCAACTAAAGTTAGCTCTGTTAGCTTTATTTTCTCTTCAACAACAACAAATATGGAAGAAGAGATTTTATCCAGAAAAGATTCATTCAGAAAGGATTTACGCGATGACAATCCACGGGGAAAGTGTCGAGCAACTGAGAATATGTGATTTATTAGTGTCCTGACCTTTCTTCACTTATTGAAATATAATGACAATGACCTAGTCCTATTGTTCACATTTCAGGGGAAATTCAACAACTCTTAATTTTACCCAGCCCTGAACCAGCTTACGAAGTCTGTACAAAGTATATGCCCGACTGCAACATGCTCCTACCCAACTTGTCACCATCCGGAGAATTTGGTCATACTCAAGAATCTTTCATTTTTTCACGCCGTGGTCAACAACAACAAAATCATACAACTAATGAGGAGGATGATGATGGTTCAGGGATTGAGAGTGACCAGATTGCACCGATTGGACCCAACATTCAAGTCATGAGGGGACCTCCAGGACCGAGAGGATACACCGGGCCACCCGGACCGGCTGGGGAGAAGGGAAATAAGGGTGATGCAGGGCGAGATGGTCTTGGAGGGACGACTGGAATCCAAGGTCCTCCAGGACACGTTTTTATGATTCCGGTGAGTGCAAGCGTTTGTCAAGGTGGAGAGTGAAATTTTCTATATCTTGTGAAATTTTCATCATTGACACATCATCTTCTATTTTGCAGCTTAGCAGTGCTGGTGGGGGTGGGGGTGGGGGCAGTGGGTCAAAGAAAGGACCTGACGCATCTGCAGAGTCTCTGAGGCAGATGCTCGCTCAACATATGGTAAGAATGAATAACTCACAGTTTGATGAGCAAAAATAGCTCATTAATTAATAAAGTTTAGTTGTGACTGCATTATCGGTACTACTAATTGACCTATCAAGGTCGTGAGACCACTATAGTAGAACTGTCACGTGAAAAACAAAAATAAATTTAATGTTAACAAAAATACGAATAGCTAATCTGGGAAGATATAGTTGTCAAACCCAGGAATCAAAAATATTCCATGTATTCACCTGGTACTATGTATAAACTCAAAAATGATGCGGGTAGTGTCATGGGGTCAAAATTTCATACCACTATTATCTATATGTAGATGGCTATGCAAGGTCCACAGGGTCCGATGGGTTTGACTGGAGTTCCAGGAGCTGTTGGAAATCCTGGAGGAGACGGGCCAAAAGGAGAAGCGGGAGAAATGGGGGAACCGGGTAAGATTTCATTCATATAGAGTCACGGTAATTATTTAAAACATTTTTTTTAAATACAATTGTTGCTTGTTTAAAATGATAGGTCCTAGAGGTCATCGGGGAGAAATGGGTTCTCCTGGGCGAGACGGGAGGAGGGGTAGACCAGGGAGGGATGGGGAGAGAGGAATGACTGGTCCACCAGGTAAATTTTTTAGAATCTACAAAAGTTTAAAGATATTCAAATTTTCATTACCTGGTTTTGTAGTTCCTCAACTTTTAGTTCCGTTTTATGCCCTTTTCATTTACTATTCTAATCATTTACTGACTAAAAAATATGTGAGGTCAGGGTCACACTTCAGAACTAATCAATTGGGTGATTTTTTCACTGCTTTAGGGGAGAAGGGAGAACAGGGAAACCTTGGGCTACCCGGGTTACCTGGCGAGAAGGGAGAGCGTGGAGACAAGGGAACACCAGGAGAAAAAGGAATGCCAGGTATTTTCTGCATAGTTGGTTTCTACACAATATTTTATTTTATACTGATTGACATTTTCTAGCCATTTTTATTATATAATGTAAAGGACACGACGGGCCACAGGGTGACGACGGAGCTCAAGGATTGCCGGGCCTCCCAGGAGAAATGGTAAGGGATTCTGAGATCATCTACACTAGCATATTTTAATTGCTGTGTCTATGAAACTTTCTGATCAAATTAGGGTCCGAGAGGATTTCCAGGGCCAAGAGGATTTCCGGGATTGTCTGGGGCCCCTGGAATTCCCGGGAGTGAAGGCCCACCTGGCCAGAAGGGTATGACCACTAAACTTCAAATCTTTACATTCAAATTTCAATTAGTAAACAACATTCAATGATTTCAAAAATAGGAAATGCGGGAGCGGGCGGCCAACCTGGACCGCCGGGACAGGGTGGTGCAGCAGGTAAGTCAATTAATTCAGTCAATTAGATCTTTGTACAAAGTTTAGATGTAATTGTATTTGACACTTAGGGCCAATTGGGAGTCCTGGCGCTCCTGGACCGATTGGACCACCCGGAGGACCAGGGCCACAAGGAAAACCGGGTTAGTACTTCTCACTTTGTATCCAAATATCTCGAAATGGAGATTCGAGACACACACAATGGCATAACAGTATAGGTGAAAATCACCTTACATGTTGCCAACGTCGTCGTGAACCAATGTTCTGGTTTTCGACAGAATACTTCAAATAGTTTGATGACCTATGCACGAGGACATGTAAATATGTATGATACATTTTGTGGAAAATCCGATAAAATTCAGAGTCAGAATCTGGTCACCCCTGTTATTTTAACTGACCTCAGTTTGTCTATCCCTACTCATAGGCACATCTGCCCCACTGTCGACCGAGTCTGTAGATACAAATTGAGTAAATAACAAAGGCCTAAAATATTCTCAAAATGTACACTTTTTTAGGAAGTCCTGGTCTGCCAGGGGCTGATGGAATGCCAGGGCATAATGGAAATCCTGGTCTACCCGGGGTTAAAGGCGAGACGGGACCGAAAGGGCCACAGGTAATGCATAACAATTAATCCGACTTCAAATAACATTCGTCACTCCACATTTGTGCATATCCTTTTTAAAAAAACTGCTGAAGAGAATTTCATTCATATGGAAAGCATTGCATATTTGACTATTTTGCATAATGCACACTCATATTGGCACTTCACTTTGAAAATAAATGTATGTAAAGGTGAATAAAATGACATTTAAGTGTTGAAAGGCATTTGAGGGAACGAACTTTCTCTCTCAACGTTTTGATCTTCTGATAACGCATCACGCTCATTAAATCTAAACTTTGCGCAAGGGGATAATTTGGGGAGGAATTCAAATTCAGAATTTTTGAAAAAAGACGTGGCCGGTCTTTTGCTCATTTTTTCGGCTGAAACTGTGACCTTTCAAACGGAAATAATTATACTACCACCGTGATGTCACTACAATATATTCGAAATATTAAGGTAAGCATTTCTATATATTTTGAGATTTTTGGTTGGTAGAGAAGAATTCAGATTCATAATCATTCTAAAAATTCCATAATCTTATTCAGATTAAAAATGTAAGAGGATATGTAGCGGCTTCTTCTTCTGCAAAACCAAAATCCGAAACAGCAAGTAGTCAAACACCAGCTTTTAAACTCTTACTAAGGGAGGAAATCAAAATAACTGTAGTCAATAATGTTGTAGTATCTTCATGTGAGAGTAACAAACCACTCGGAAGATTAGCTGTGTACTACAAGTAAGTTGCATGTCCATTTATTATTATTGTTACTTATTTGACAAGCGATCATACATAGTGAGTGTACATGTTTTCATGCTTTTCTCATTCTATTAATATTTTAGACACACTTCAGCCTTGGGTAATCTCGATCAAGTTGTTGGTCGTACCTGTTTTGTTCCTGTTGGACATCATGTCAGATTCGTACACTTAAGTTGTAGTACTAGAGTGTTTACAGAACCACAAGCAAAAGTACCAGTATCACGAGGGCTACCAGATACAAGAGAATATTTGAAAAGTATGCTTTTGGTCGAACCCAGAACCCGTATAGAATGGACACGTCATGGCATTCTTCAATGGATTAATGAGAATATGGACAAAGTTGGTCAATCTGAGTTTAAACCGGACTGGCCAGGGATAATCAACAAGACAAGTGAACACTATAAACAGTACAATGCACAAGTTTTTGGTGGGGTTTTCTTGACCCTATGTAGTTTGTGTAAAGATAATACTTTTCCCCTTGCTCAATCTTACATGGAGTTTGTTCCAACTCCAAATCTTTCTCAGTTGGCTAGCTTCATGAAGTTATGTGCTAATCACCTGGACAAAGTTTCAGAAGAAGCAATATTTGACCTGTACGAAAAAATTAAAGTGAAATGTCGAGGATTGTGGGAACAAGAAATGACTGACAAGGTCATTTATGCTTTGCTGAGGACTAGTAAATGGAGAGAGGCTCTCGTACTTATGGAGGAGGTGAAGAAAACGGGTGAAAGAGGATCTTACAGCGTTCTCCAAGATTTGATCTGTACAGCTTTTAATAACAAAGAACTTGAGCTTGGTTGGTCACTCATGTACCCAAAAGATCAGAAATCTTATTTCAAAATGAGACCATTCACTTATGACTCTTGGCTTCAAAATTGTGAACAAACAGAAGAGAGTCTTCAACGGCTATTAAACTATTTTGATGCTACTGAAAATCATCCCACGGATGAAACTATGAAGAGCATTGAATCCTATTTTGTAAATGTACTCAATTACGAAGCTCGTACAACACTCATTCAATACAAAACTCAATTGTGTAGAAGTTGTGGAGAGAAACTTCAAAAGACTGCGTTGGATGAAGATGAGTTCAAGATGCTACAAGAGCAGTTTATGACCAAAGTTCTTGTTTCGAAAGATATTTATTTGAACAGTAATCCTGGAGAATTCAAAGCTTATAGTGAGTTCATTCAGAAAAACGCACCATTTGACTATGTGATTGACGCTCTCAACGTGGCTCATTCTTGGACACCTCATCTTCATACGGCAAATCCCAAGTTGGTTGAATCAACAGTCCTTCAGCTTTCAAGAGGAGGTCAAAAGGTCTTAGTTGTTGGAAGGGTTCACATGAACAAGTGGCCAAGGTCTGTCATGAACACTATCTCAGATAATGCTTACATATTCTTACTAAGCAACAAGTCGGAGGATGACCCATTCCTCATTTGGGCTGCATTAAAAAGTGGTCCCAATTGTCAACTCCTCTCCAAGGATTTTCTACGAAATCATTCTTTCAGACTTGACGATTTTGAATTGGCTAAACTGTTTAAACGATGGAGGTGGACACATCAATTGAAATTCTTTTGGGATGCTCGTAATGACTACATGAAGATTGTTCCATTTACTACATTATATCCTGCCCCTCAGAAAAGTCGTACAACTGGAGCTTATCACATCCCTTACGAAATTGACGGAATTGACTCTCCCTATGAAATTCCATCAAGGTGGATGTGTTTCACTCGTAGAAAATAAAACCTGTTATGTAATTGTTTTTTATGATTTGTAAGATTGAAATAAAATGATGCCCTATACACTGAATAGTATCCAGTTCGTAGCCAAGATTTTAAACTCACTGTTCATTTTTATGAATAATTGAATAATATTTGTCATATTCTTCATCTGATGATCATATTGTATGGCATTAATAATTTATATATTATGTCATTGTGTGCTACACTATTTGCTGCATAAGTGTTAAGTTTGTGTATTGTACTTAAGTTGCACCAGATAATCAGACCAACCATCTTTTTGTGATTGGCAAAAAAATATTTTTTTAGGAAAAAACAAATGTTTTGAATTTCTGAAAATGCATGCATGATTTTCTGACAAGTTCCTCAAAAACTCAAGATAACCAAATTTTTTTTCAAAAAACTCAAGGGTGTGCTTTCTT